>JAOBYG010864354.1:0-13665 GCA_025403545.1 Epizoanthus stellaris | reverse complement strand
AATGATAGAAATTCTTTCCGCCATACTTCTATGTATGGCCTCCCATCCCCTTGCCAGTCGGTCTTTAGCCATCATCTTGTCTGCCTCCCATTGAATCTTTTCTTGAAGCTCTCTTGGCATCGAATCCCAGTTACTAGTAATCTCCATTTTCTCAGGTTTAGCCAGCGAATGTCACACTTGCGCTTCGTACATTCGTATCGTGTAACCGCTAATATCCTTACCATGGGTATATCTAAATGGGGGTATCCTTTGATGCACATAATTATTGCCAATATCCATGTACGTGGAGAAATTAGGTTGGGGCCCCGCCCGGGGGCGGGACCCAGCAACCGGTGGGCTTGCCGTACATGGGTATTGGCAAGACCTTGGAGAGCAAGTTGGTCCAGCCTGGCGAGACCTTAGAGAACATAGGTGGTCCAGAATCACCATTGTCTATACTACTCCGTTCATTCTCAATCTCCGATCCCATGATCACAAATTTATGTTGTGACTGCAGCAATATGAATCAGCTTGATCTCTTTCCCGTTCAGCTGGCTTCCAGATGCTCTGGATGAAAATAAAGACTTATCCAGTGAAGGATACCAAGCAAAGAGAATTTGAATTTATCTTCACTCACAGTCTGGCTGTGTACACTACGTGTGATTGATGTTCCATGAAAGCGTCTGCCGTGAATTTTAAACTGAAGCCAATGAAGGTAATTTATAACTTGTCAGCATAGTTGTTTTGTTTTGGAATCACTTCATTTCTATTGAAAACTTTTGAAATATATTTGTATTAAATTATAAACTGCAGAAAGTATTGCAGAAATTCACATCTTTTCAGTTTCAAATCTCGGATTGTTTACATGTAGATTCAAAGTATGCGTGTTGTGTTTGCTTGTTGTGAACTCGGCAAACATGTAGCTTGAAAAGCAACTTTCATTTTCGTTTATCAGTGAAGCACAGATTGAAGTTAAGCTTTCCTAGATATGTAAACCTCAGGTTTTCAGCACTTAAATGCTGGAAATGAAAATCAAGTCAACAGAAGTAACGATTCCCACAATTTTAGCATATAAACTCCGGCCTCTGTGATGTCTGAAATTTCATGATTCTTGCGTTACTCATAATATTTGCATAATTTTCTTTAGTTTCCCTGATTTGCATAATGACACATTTTGTCCGTGATGAAGTCGTAATGTGTGGACTCCTAAGGTTTGTCATTGATCGCAGTTAACGAGGTTGTTGGATTAACAGGGTTTTAAGATAAGAAAATGACTGAGCTTTTGTTTGGGCCAAAAAATGGCCGTAATAATAATCTGGTTGTGATTGTTCAATTTGTAAATGTTTTGTTTCCTGTCATTGCAGTTTTTCAAGGTTTCGTGACCGTACTTCATTTTGGAATCATCAACTATCCATTTTTTGCTTGCTTGACAACTTACCACACTCTAGTGGGCTCATGTTTAGGATTCATGTACACAACCACAAGGTACATATAATTTCTTTATTGTTGCATTTATAACAGTGATCCATGCGTATTGCCAAATGTTTGTTTTTTGTCTGAACTGTTTGTGAAGTTTTGAGGCACATACATGTAATTATGCCATTCCCTAGGGATCCACTATTTTACTAGGCACAGCTGTCAATTTTTGTACCACCCCCATCCTCCCATCTCCCCAAATTTGACTACCTGTGTCTATTCTGGGGCCATCCAATGATAATGTTAATACAGAAAATAAAGTGACCGTGTAAGACAAAAGAGGTGGTGCATTTACTTCTACATGTACATGCCTTTTAGTTTCAGGTATATTCTAGAATACAAATTTTAAATACATCGCTGCCTCCAACAAGCACATCTCCCTCATAAACTCCCTCCCATGTCTGCTAGGAAACAGTAAGTGTGAAAATTTGAGGTAAAGAACTGAATGTCGAGTAAGAAACATGGCCAGGCCACTCCATCTACAGTACCATTAAAGAACTCTGTACAATATTTCAGACTGTTATATATCGTTATTTCTTTGACATGATGCTTTCAAAATTAAATGTTTTTTCATATAGGAAAATGGTAAATTCTGTCACGTGGGAAATAAAATCAAGATATTGGCAAGATCGTGGCAAGAATCATGCCCAAGATCTTGCCAAGCTAGGAATTGGCTACCAAGATCCTTTAGTTCTTCTTTAGTTCTTAGAATATTGCCAAGTAAGAACAATCATGGCAGTCAATGCCTTTGCAAGATCTTTGCAAGATTCATGTTAAGATCTACGGGTGGCAGTAGCCCCCCTACCCAAAATGTAGTTTGTCCTGTTCCCTGGTAAGTATTTAAATAATTATTTCACATTAATGAAATCCAGATTAGCCCTCCTGGTTATGAATCCATTGGTCTACGTGCATAACAAGTAAGAAAATGTTGCAGGTGTATAATTAAGCCAACCCTCCCCTTCTCCTCACTTCTTCACCTCATTACAGAAGCACTGCAAAGATACTTGTACATGTAATGGAAACGTTTAGAATATGCTACAGGTGACTGCATGTGTTTTTCCAGTAAATCATGCACCAGTACTGTCAGCATAACCTGGTGTTCATCCAGTCACAAACTAGCCGGCGAAATTAAAAGGGTTTTTAATTATAGAAAATGGCTATCATATTACAGGCAGTTCTTCCTTGCCTTTATTTAGGCCAAGAAAAAGTGGCTGTAATACCAGGGCTCGATATAGCGGCCTGCCAACTGCCAAAATGCAGGCCAAATTTTGGAAATGGCAGGCCAAAATAAATTTGGACTGCCACCAGACGAAAGTGAACTGGCAGGCGAAAATGTATGGGTTCGTTCATAGTCGTTATTACAGTTTTCATTGAACCACTTGTCCTTTTGTTTTACTTCTGTCATATTTCAGGTAATTGGATAATAAATGAAGCGAAAAACCGGCCTATTTTTCATTTGATTTCTTCATGATTTCTAAACAGAAATGCAAGAGAAATGTGTGTTTTTATTCGAGCTAAATGCAGACGCAGATTATCCAGATCAGCGGAGTTCAATGATAGCTAGCAGAGCCTTGATCTGACTTTCAGAAAGCAACATGACATCTGTGTGCACGTTCGATTGTTCGTTCACTTGATTCTTTCTAGTGTGTTTAAGTTTTGGTAGTTCCAAAATTGAAATGGCAGGCCATAAATTATTTGGACTGCCAAAAAAAATTGAGATGTGTAACTGATATATAAAGTTTGAGTGAAGGAGCTAATTATTTTGTCTCTTACTTAAGCTTATGTGAACATTTGTTCTTGTATCAAACATACATAACAATTTCATGTTAATTCATTCCAGAACAGGGTTCTTACAGTTAAACCTGTAACATGGTAACCCGTAACACCTGTAACGGGTGTAGTAAGTAGATGTTTATGTGATCAGAAATTGTCACAAGTAGTGAAGTGAACGGGTATGCTTGATTTCACCTGTTGCTGGTGAAACTGACAAAGTTACGCCTGTTATTTTATAAAAGGTATTGAGCAGCATGTTAGTTTTTCTCTTCCTATTACATGTACAACTCCCTTTGGGCCACAAGACCTCAGAAAACCCATTATAAAGTTGCATCAGCAAATGGCATGTAAATGAGGAATTTATGTTATTATACATTTAGGAAAAATTAGAATTTTTGCAAAGAAATGATGTACATGTATGATGGGCCCACCCGACACACCTTTTCTAATGAAAATTTGTTAGTTTTCTATTGGTAACTTGCTACGTTTACAGCTGGGCCTTTCCCAATTAGCCAACCAACAGCTATCTTAATCTTTGTATTCCACTAAGAGTGGGGCCTGGCACTGGTCATGACTGTGTCACATTTCAAGATGATTGGTTCTACATGCATGAACAGAATGATTGATTGTAAACTACCAAATTGACACCAAACGTTTTTTAATTGAGAGCAAAAGTGTTTTCAGTTGAGGTTGTCTGAAGTTGTCAGATCATAATTGTTTGGTGAGATCACTAATGGTGAGTAATTTGACCTTATTACCAGGTTTGTTTTTGTGATGGTGGCATCGTTCAAGTGTGATCATTACTATGATGCAAGTATTATTACAGTGTGTACTAGGGTAACATCGAATTGCAAGGTATCCAATGTGCAGTTTACTTTACTGGTATATATCTTTTTGAGGATTGATTTCAGAAACGTTCTTGATTCACTTTATGTCATACTGTAAAATGCCAGTTGTAAGCCCCACCCCCCAATTTGGTTCGTGTTTTCGTGCTCAAAAGCTAATCATTTATTATATTGTATCAACTCATTATGTATGCTTATGTACAAGTGCGTCCATATTTGGTTGGTTATTATTAGAATCCAATCATCACGTAGTGCTATCACGTTGCATTTCTCCTTTTCGAAAAATGTGAATAAATTGAAAGAAAAACTAATTGTGAAACTAATCTAAAGCTTAGTGTCCTCAGTTTATTTCATTACAAAGTCCTTGAAGTGAGCTGGTTGTTTTATTGCTCTTCTCGGCCGTACTACAGGTTGAGTTCCCTTGTTGCTGGCAAACCAGGTTCTGGCATTGTGTTGGTCCCAGTGCTTGGTTGGTTAGGTTTTTGGGTAGTTGGCTGAGAAGTGGTCTCAGTTGGTTCAGGTCTCACTGTCATCAGGAGTTGGCATATCGGTGTCGGGAATAGTCGGTGCCTGAGGTAGTGATTCAGTGGTTTTCCTCAGGTCCACTCTGTTGCAGCGGTAGCTTCCAGTCTGTTTCCACCTCGTATGATCTTTTATCATATCTCCTGATTACAGTTGTTTGGTCCCATGCTCTTTGTCCAAGTCGGAATGGTCATATTCGTACAATGTCACCTTCATTCAAGGGAGGGACGTCTTTGGCACTCCTGTTGTAATGATGTGCCTGTCACCTTTGTAGGGCCCTGGTCTGTTCAGTGACCTTTCTGGTTTTGACAGTTTGTGGTCGAAGTATTTCTGTTGTTGGAAGTGGTGTTTTGCATCGTCTTCCCAGCAGTTTCTGTGCTGGGCTTGTGTCTGAGTTCTCAGTTGGAGTATTTCACAGGGCGAGGAAAGCTAGGTAGGGATCATTTCCACTCTCGGCCGCTTTAGGCATAAGTTTCTTTGCAACTTTTACAGCCGCTTCTGCTTTGCCATTTGCCTGTTGGTGTCCCGGGCTGCTCGTTCGATGTTCAAAGCCCCACTCCTTTGAGAATTTTTCCAATTTTTTTCAGAAGTAAATTGACTTCTGTTGTCACTGATAACAACATCTGGGATTCCGTTCCTGGCGAAGTGACTCTTCATCTTCTTGACGCAAGTGCTGGCTCGTGTATCGCGAAGGAAGGAATTTGATGGCATTAATTCTCTCAAATTCTCCTTGGGAGTTCTCACTGTTTGGCAGGTAGGCTCTGCTCAGGGTGTCGGCCAGGTACATTTCTGGTCCTGGTCGATAGACAATTTCAGTGTCATATTTCTGTGTCTTGAGTAGCATTCCCTGGAGTCTCTTGGGTGCTGTGTGCAATGGTTTCTTAACAATTGATTCTAGAGGTTTGTTGTCACTGTCCACAGTTACAGGTCGACCATCGACATACTGGTCAAACTTCTGTAAAACAAATATCACTGCCAGCATGTCTTTCTCAATTTGGGCATATCTCTTCTCTGTCTCTGTGAGTGCGCGACTTGCGTATGCCACCTATGGCTGTCCTTTCTGCAGGAGGGCGGCTCCATGTCCAAGTCAGTTCTTCATTGGGATCATAGTATCTAAGAAGTGGTGTTGTTGTTGTGACCAACTTGTTGATGTTGTCAAAGGCCTTGTCATGTTCAGGTTGCCATCGCCATGGCACATCCTTGTGTGTTAGCTGTCGTAAAGGCTCCATTTTGTCAGCGAAGTGTGGCAAAAATCTTGCGAGATAATTGATGAACACGCAAAATCGCCTCACTGCCTTGACATTATCTGGTTTGGGCATGTTAATGACTGCTTTGGTCTTTTCAGGTCTGCGCTTAACCCTTCATTTGTGACCAAATGTCCCATGTATGGCACTTCTGTGCACTGGAGTTTCAGTTTCTTCTTGTTCAACTTGACTCCTTTCTCTTGGGATCTCTGCAGGAATAGCTTTAGCTTCTCATTGTGGTCTGCTATTACCTGGTCAATGGTGTCGCCGACTCCATACACAATGATGTCGTCATGAACTGTGAGGAGACCGTCCAGTCCATCTAAGGCCTGGTTCAGCCTTTTCTGAAAGATTTCAGATGCCACATTCACCTTGAATGGCAGTCGCTTCCAGCGGTATCTTCCAAAGGGAGCATCAAATGTGGTTAGTTTGCTGGATTCTTCATCAAGAACCACATGCCAATAGCCATTTCGTGCGTCAACTTTGGTGAAGACTTTTGCCTTGGCAAGGTCAGGAAGCATGCCATCAATGACTGGTAGAGCATATCTTTCTCGCTATAGTGCGTATTTGCTTTGGGTCGAGGCAAATTCGGAGCTCTCCTGACGCTTTTGTTGCCACCACCAAGTTGCTCACCCATTCTGTCGGCTCGTCAACAGGTGCAAGTACATCAAGCCCTGTCAGTCTCTCAAGCTCAGATTTTACTTGTGGCTTGACAACAAATGCTACTCGTCTGGACGGGGAAATTTCTGGATTTATTGTTAGGTCAACACTCGGGTGTGGTGTGCCCTGAAGTGTTCCGAATCCCCTTCAAATACATCTTTGTATTCTTCTAATAACTGGTCAGCGGTTTTCCGTTTTGTGCCCTTGGGGCTCGTGCTCTTTGTACATGAAACCTGTTCAAAGTTCTCTTAGTGGATTTCTATTAGGCCCATGTGTTGGATTGCTTTGGTGCCCAGTAGTGGTGTCAGGTTGCCCTGACCATAAATTCCATAGAGTATTTCTTGTTGTTCTTTGGATTTCTTATTGTAAAGTGACAAGTTCCTTCAGGTTTCACCTCGGTCTTGTTCCACATTTGCAATACTCGTCATGTTGTCTTGATTTCATGTCCTTCTGCATATTTGGCTGGCAGAACATTCACTGTAGCTCCACAATCGACGTGAAATCTGACGGGTTTTCCTTTTATTAACATGGGTGCATAAATCTCGCTCGGTTTTTGTTGAGTGATGAAATTAATTGTTTCCTGTTTGACCGTCACGCTATCGATGAAATCTGAATCGCTCGAGGGGTCTTCGTCTCTCACACTGTGTGTCGTTATCCCTTTTCCTTGTTTACACTGTTTAGCAAAGTAGTTGTTCTTTCCACAGGCTTTGCAGGTTTCTTCCCACGCTGGACAAGACTCTTGGCCAGCATTGTGTTTTCCGCCACAGTAGCCACATGTTTGGTGTGGAGGGTATTGTTCTGTGCCACATCTTCACATTGTGTGCTCGCCATATTTGGACTTCCGGTATCGTAAATTTTCTCCGGTTTGGCCCTTGTTGGGTTTCTGTTTTTTCTCTTTGGTTTACCCCATGTAGATCTTCCATGTTGCCTTTGGAATCCTGATCCAAAGTTTTCAGTTGGGAATTGGATGCTTCGTAGCTCCGACAAATGTCAATACATTTCTGCAGTCCCAGTTTTTGTTGTTGTAGAGGCGTTTTCACGTGTTTGCATCTCTGATCCCGAGAACAATGTGGTCATGTATTTATCTACGCTTTCTCCTTCTTTCTGTGCTCTGCTGTTGAAAATGTATCGTTCGTATGTCTCGTTTGTTTCTCTGAGCGCATACTTATCAAACTCTTTGATGATGGTTTGTTTTCAGGGCTGAGGTCGCAACTGTTCTAGATCTTGACCACTTCTTGCCCTATGCAGTACGGGGAGAGGGCTACTCTGTACTCTTCGGTTTGCTTGTCTAACTTTGCCACAATCGTGTAGTTGTTCCATGTCTGTTTGTCCACCTTCCAATTTTCGGCTTTGCGTTTGGAGGTGCGATTTACGCCTGTTGGTGGCTGTAATCCTTGCAGGATTGGCACGCTCGTGGCCTGTCCTGTCACGACATTATTAGTTCCTTCGTCTGGGAGTTCTGGAGGACCTGTTGCCTCGTATTCGTTATTGGACATTCTTCTGGCGTATCTTTTCAAGACAAATTTACGTTTTCAAGGTAACTTGGCTTCTAAAAGAGTATTCGATCCCACCGTTGCCACCATGTTTCGTGCTTTCGTGCTCAAAAGCTAATAATTTATTATATTGAATCAACTCATTATGTACATGTATGCTTACAAGTGTATCCATACTTGGTAGGTTATTATTAAAATCCAATCATCACGTAGTGCTATCACGTTGCATGATTATTTCTATACCAATAAGTACACTATTTAATATATAAAATTAGGGTTTATTTTTGTAACAAATTATACGTTGTCAGTGCATGCAAATGTACATGTTCGGTGTAATAACTTTGCAGTAATTATTTTTTCTTTTCAGTTGGGATCCCATCTGAAGTTCTTGATTTCGGTACCCACACTGCTTTGCCAGCTGTTTCTTGTTGTCAGGTTTTCCCTGCTATTAATTTGGAGCTTGCATAGGATCATAAAACCACACACAGAGCAGCAGGTATGAATGTTTTAGACTTGGTATCTTTTAATGTAGCCATGGACGCTCTTGCCGGGTCAATCTAAACTTGAATTTGGGGCTAAGATATGTTCTAGCCTAAACAACAGTAAAATGTTGAGTGTCATGAGCTTCTCGTCTTTGCATCTGTTCAATCGTACAGTTTTATTGGTTGTTATATTAAACATTGGCCAGTTGGATTTCCTACTTTACATGTAGCAAAATGACTGCATGTATGCACTCCATATGGGCTTTAGACAGGTATACATATATCCAGTTAGAATGTATATGATTGACCATCCGATGTATATTTACTAAGTAATACTTGTTTGTGTTCAAACTATAAAGAATTAATTATACTGTATGTACAAATGATATGCATTCTGATTGTAACACACATTATTTATGTTTCTTTCAACAGACTTCCACAATGAGGAAGTGCTTGGCGACCATGGCCAACTTCGCTCATGTCAGGAACCTAATTTCACCGCTTACACTTACAGAAAGGTTTGTTTAAATTATTAGTCAGCATTAATCTAGTTAACCTGGTGCTTGATCACCCAAGATCCAGTTTGCTTTACAATCCAGGTGATCTGACCAAATAGGAGTCTGGAACTACATCCATGTTCACAATGCATGTACATTTAGTAACGGAAACAGGGCTGTTTTCAACTTAGCCATACATGTAGCTTCGATGTACAGTACATACATGTTCATGTACATGTACATCTCACTAAATGTGTGTCAAATTGTTTTGTTTAAACTCTCTATTATTGGTCTGGAAAAGAAGCATTCCAGTTCTTGGTGTTTTTTGCAATGTTGACATTTTTATCAAATGTTTATATAGTGCTGTACTGGTCCTTCACATATATCTGGATGAGTGGTCTCTGCATGCTCACAGGGTTTCCCTCTGTTGGTGTACATGTACCAACACGCATTTCAATACATACTGTATCCTAACGTTAACTAACATTTTATCATTTATACACTCTCTGAATACTCTAAAGAGGTATTTAAATGTTTGTTTTTCCCAGTGTTAACCTTTTAAACGCGCATCCTTTCTGCCCGTGCTGCAAAGAGCATTCCAATCTTTGTAAAACATCCCAATGTTGACATTTCAGATCACTGCGTTATACTCTCTGTCAGTACTTGAAGGTGCATTTCAACTGTTCCAATCCTTATTCCCCAATTGAGACATTTGCTGGCACTTGCCGTCTGTGTTATTGGTCTAAAGAGGACTTGAATACTTACATTTACCATCATTAGCAATCTATGATGTAATGTCAACGTTGCAATCTCTGTCATTGGTAAAAAAAGTATTCAAATCTTTGTTCATCCAATGTTAACATTTACTATCACTTGCAATCTGTTGTTGTTGTTGTTGTTGTTGTTGTTGGAATCCTTAATGTTCTTCCAGTGTCGACATCATTATTTGCAATCCCTGTCATTGGTCGAAACAGTATTGGAATCCTTATTTTCCCATTATTGACATAAACAATCATTTACAGTCTCTGTCAGTGTTCCAAAGAGCATTGGAATGTTTGTTCTCTGAATGCCGATATTTGTCATCACGTACAATTTCTGTCAGTAATCCAATATCAATATTTGCCTTCATGTGCAGTCTCTGTCAGTAGCACAGCGAACTGTCAAATCTTTGCACTCCCAGTGATGCCATTTGTCATAGCTTGCAGCTAGTCTTTGTCGTTGATCCAACAAACGATTGATCTTTGATTGATCTTTGTTCTCGCAATGTCATTGTTGCCATTATTTTCAGTTTCTGTCATTCTTGGAAATAGTTGCATACTGTACTGAAATGACTGAAATACTAATTAGAGATGCAACTTCTTACAATTTTGCACTCTTACTTACATTATATACAACCAGTATTATGGTTCTGGTAAATATGGTAATAAAGTGAGTGGATTTTTTTGTACAAACTATGAGTAACATCACGATCGGTGATTGGTGAAGTCAAAAGGTCAATATCTGAAAACAATATCATTTATGTTTCTAGTTACATGTAGACCAAATAAACAAAATACCGTGGTTCCGGTAACGTGTCAAAAATATTTAGGGTCGGTAGGTCGGTACTAAACTTTATTTTATATTTTTCCCTTCCAAATCTATTACATCTGGAAACAAAGACGTATACTAATTGTTCAAATATCATTTGAGCAGTGATATTGCGAGTTGTTTGTGATCTAATAATGCATTGTGAGACATACGATCTGGCCAATATCACGTGTACAGGTGAATTTTGAGGAAAAAAGTTCTAGGTCAGTCGGGTTACCGGAACCACAGATATTTGTTTATTTGGCATTATTGTTTATATAGTCAGCAAAGAAAGTAAAATACTATGTTTACACAAGTTAGTTTAGAATTCTAAATCAAGTTCAAATCACTCACTTGTTATATCTTGTAAAGTGTTGTCATTGATTTATATTTATACTTTATTTCTGTTGTGCAATAACAATACAATATCAAAAACTACAGAAAAGTATATTTTCACAACAAGGGAGGACACAACAGGGTATATCCCTAACCTAGGTGTCCTCCCAGATCCAACCCATCCCACTAATAGCCCACTTTCGATATATTAAAATTCAACATGAAACAATAGACATCAGTACGATGCTCTGGGGAATAAACAATGGGGTTTGTTGTTTATTCCCCACAGCCTCGTAGTGGTGTCTATTGTTTCAGGCTGAATTGTAATATATCGAAAGTGGGCTATTAATGTAAATACGCCCACCTTTCCCATTTTTTTTATATGAGAGGTAGTGCTTACGTGTAGGGGACTGGGTAACAGATATCGTGATTGTTGGTATGTTCGTGGTTAATTGAGTTTTGCTGACTTATTACAGGCCAGTTGAGCAACAGAAACCATGGTATGTTCGGTGTAGGAATGCAATATACAAGACCAGGCCAGGTAACGTTCACCATCCAATGAATTAAATACAGACATTAAAACGGGTATCATTTAAGGTGGCTAAATAGTGTTGAATTCACAAATCTACATTTTGCTTTAAACTTATGCCATTTTCTTACCTTCTATTCGATTTTCTTCAAATAAAAAGTTATATTATTAATAATAATAATAATAATAAAGTTTTTAAAGTGCCTTTTTCTAATGAAATTCAAAGACACTAGTAACACATTAAAAAGACGATTTAAAAATATTTCCGAAATAAAAATGTTTTCAATTCTCGTTTAAAGGCCTGTAAGCTATTACTATTTTGTATTCCGTATGGAAGCTTGTTCCAGAGTTTCGGAGCACACACGGAAAAGGCGCGATCAGCAGTGCTCCTCTCCGCCTTAGAGACAGTTTTGGGCACATCCAGATTAAGGGAGTTAGCAGAGCGGAGGCCTGTGCGCTTTGGTACCCGACGGTGGATCAGTTCAGAAAGATACTGGGGTCCATTTCCATTAATACACTTAAATCATCTAAACGCCTAATTTGTTATCTTGAAAGATTTACAAATATTCTAATACATAGTGCTGAGGCTCCGTCTACACCGATACGTTTTCATTTGAAAATACATCATTTTCGATGGCCTTTCGTCAACACTAAAACGATGAAAAAATGATGGCGGAATCGTTTCACCGAAAACAGTGGCTTTTTCAAAACGTTACCCAAAGTGAAAACTTTTGAAAACGCACAAAAATGAAAACGAAATATTTGGCCCATCCACATTAGTACGTTTCGGAGGCTTTTGAAAACTGAGGATTTTAAAAACGTACTATTGTGCACGAGATCTGAAAAATGAAAACAAGACTATTTAGGTAAGTCAGTTTTAAACAAGGATTGAAGAAGCCAAAGTGATTTATCAGACACAGAGCTTAACTCCGGTTTCTGAGCGCTAGCATGAAGCGACTAGGAGTATTACTACTCCGCCTGGATGGGATCAGTTTAGTCTATCGCGCAAGGTTATTCCTATCCTCCACCGAAAAGTCCAAATCGATAAATTTATATTAGAATTACCTATTACATATCCAATTTAATATTTATCTTATATTGTTGCCCAGTCAGGTATGGTCGTTCACACTGAATCGGTTCGATTAAATTTGCCCTTTATATAGAGACAGCTAGATATTTCTTGCTAAATTATTCAATTTGGGAAAATGTGCTCTATTGTGTTGTGTTCTATTAATATTAATCAAACACGTGTAACTGTGATAAACGCTGATTGTTAAGTTTAGTTGAATACAACATAATCTGTCTGATTGCACAACTAAATTCTATTATTTGATCGATGCCATTTTGATGTCATGAACCAAAACTCATCGATTGCTATCGCACACGGTGAAATCATATGCGGTTTTCATTGCATGCGACCAAATATCTGTTATAGTTGCACAGGTCTGCGGAGGCCTTGAACCAGTAAAAAAAAAGTCACTGACTCAGTTGGGATTTGAACCCATGCTGATCTCTTCCAGATGTACTACTGAACCACTGGAAATAAAGCAAATAGTTTCAAATCTAGGAATTCCTATGTTCACACATGGCTAGATTTGAAACTCATGCACAGTTCCCAGTTGATCGGTACATGTAGTAGCTCAGTGGGTCAGTAGAGCAGTTGTCTAGTTACCCATCTGAATTCCAGTGATTTTCAGTCAGCGTTGGTTTCACTTCTGTGTGTAATTCCTCGAAGATGATTTACATTAAGAAATTCTAATTACATAATTCTGCTATTACGACCAGGAAAAACTGAGTGAAACAGACAACAAAATCCTGTCACTGCTGTCCTACATCGGCTGCAGTTTATCCGTCACAGGCTGTGTGGTCCTGGTTCTTGTATACAGTTTGCTAAGGTTTGTATAATAAATGTGTATACTTTATGTTGACATTTATCTTAACCTATTGCTGAACGTTGCCATACTCAATGTCGGTCAGATGCACTATTTGTTTTTACAATGAATATAGGATAATACAGTATAATAATAATAAATAATAAAGAAAAGAAAGAAACAGATAGGAAATAAATAGAATGAGTGTGCGTAGTGATCAAAGTAGTGGTTACTCTGTTTCGTGCTTTTATTGTTTACATGTTACGCTATGTTCTTGTATGACTAACACTCAGACTATCCTTCAATACGAATGTAATCTCCTAAACTGCTTGGATTTGTATTTGGCCAAATAAAATAAATTCCCGGTTTCTCATCAGAAATTTTCTGAAAAG
>JAOBYG010863243.1:0-12500 GCA_025403545.1 Epizoanthus stellaris | reverse complement strand
TGCAACCTCCTTTGAATACCGCACATAATACTTTTCTCGTCGGCCTTCAATTCTGCCCAATAGAGTACAAAAACTTGTAAAACTATTGTTTTATACTTTGTGGTTGCTGTAAATAATACATCGAAATTAAGATTCTACGATAAAGACAGACCGCCAAGACGTATAGACAATTTTTGGTTTTAATTTATGCGAATATACTATTGCACGGTCAAACGGGCGCTTCAGTTCTCATTTTCATACAATGTTCTCTTTGCTCATTTATAATAAAAATAAAAGTTGGTGGCTTCGGATTGCAAAATAAGATTGACTGATAAAAGTTTGCCTAAGGGTAAAAGAGTTATCGCGAATTATTTGCTAACTACCATATACCATGCATTTGTTCAGTGGTTTGACTCCCGTAGTCGAACAACACAAGACGAAATACCGTCTGCCATCGCAAAAGTTATAATCATTTTTCCTGAAAAAAAAATGGGATAAAATGCTAAAATCTGTTTAAGATCGAAATCTGATGTAAGATGCTAGTCGTGATGGCGGCATCCAATTTGTTACAGTTTTTATTATCCAACATGTTTTTGTAATTAATATTTTACATCTATATTTTGCAAAGCACGAATGAAAACTGTGTTCAGAATAGTTCATATCAATAAAGTCACACTAAAGGGCGCCTGTTACACAACTCCCCCTCACAAACAGAAATTATCTGAATGATAGGCTCTGAAATATGAAAAACACTTTCTTCTTGTATAGCGCTATTTAAAAGGAGGCCGTTTAATTCCATAAAGTCTGCCGCAGCTTGTCTATCAAAGTAGTTAGTTCGTAAACCTTCTAGAATTTTGCAAAGATTGTTTTGGCTAAGTGCAGAAGTTTAATAATTTCTTTTCTGTGTGTGGGCTACAACTAGAATTAAATGTTTGACACATGTAATGATATGCCAATGTAACAAGATTTGGTCAGGTAAATATAAAACATATTCTTGCTGAAAAACGCGATCAAAGCCTGTCGCTTTAACTCCTTCCACAGCTCCCCGCAAACGCTTGAAATATATTAAAATCATCTTCCGGTGTTTAGAAACATCAGGAATAACAACTGATATTAATACGTACTTGTTTCATCTCCTGTCACGAAAATACAATGTTAAGCTCGACACTGGCTTCCATTTTTTGGTATGCTCGAAATATATTCTCGGCGAATATTAAAGTACTTACTGTTTGGATTTTTGTTGTTGTTGAGCGTGCGAAAGGCGAGGAAAACTGCCATTTATCAACAAGACAGAGGGTAGGTTGTAATGGCAGTAAATGCAAACTAGCTCTTTTCCCGGTAAAGTTTGAAGTTGTCTCGCGGACCTCACATCTACCTGACATCGATGTTGACAATTATTTATGATGTGAGCAATGTGAGCAGAAATTGAGCTGTTGAGCCCGTGTTGAAAATGACCAGCAGTTTTTTAAACATCGTGATCTGTAAAACTGTATTAATCCGACTGCTTTTAATGCATTAGTTTCGACCAGGCTTGAAGCAGTTTAATATAAAACTGAGGTCTAATTGTTTTTACTTTGTAATTTCATCGTTGGAATTGGCAACGAACATTAGATGGAAACTGCATACAGTTCTAATATTCTATTTTGCATTATTTTATTCGCTTTTGTCACGTATGGCGGTATTTGGTCTTGAGGACATGTTTTAAAAACAGGAATGGATATGTCAGCAAACTATAGATTAGCTTGTTGTTACCTTCACTGATTTCGGCATTCTTGCTCTTGTTCCATTCTAGTCTACTGCAAAGATCCTTTATTTTCGCTACGATCTGACCCATTGTTTGTGTCACATTCGGAGATATTTCCGCGTTTTCTCCGTAGCTCGAATGATCACCATACTCCCTCAGTAGACAAATTTCAATCAAGCGCTGGTAGCGATTCTATAATCTATATTCGTCGGCCAAAGCTGATGTATTACTGCGTTTGAAAACAAAGTTTGGAAACGCAAACAATTAGTCTTTTCTGTGACTCTTTAGCGTGTTTAGAGTTTTGTACAACAAGAAGGTCTAGCTAATCAACTCCGGAGAAACACCTGGCTTAGAAACTTGATTGGTCAAAAGCTTACAATGAGATAATCAGTTAATTTATTCAAATGTCAGTCGTGTTTCTCTGTTATGAGTTTGTGCCAGCTGCCTGTATTTCGCTGGGAGTTCCAAGCATGTATTTATAGCGGATTGCTTATAATAAAGTTAAAGAATATTATCAGCAAAATGCCATTGTTAAGACTGCAACAAATTAATATTAACATTTATAACAAGCTATGAGCATGAGTAAATCTAGTAATAACGAGAAAGTAGAATGTTTCTGTTAACACATAAACAATACTTGGTAATGCGAAATGTGCCAACCTTTATAGAAAACTTTATATATTTTTTTAAAAGCCTCAAGCTAGTAATTAGAGCAAACTCATGATCAATTTTTCAAATCTTTTACTATATGGAAGCGAAAATGGCAGAAATGTATTTAGTAATTTACACAAATGTTTATCCAAAATTTTGGCACCCAAACTTTTGGTGAAAACGTTCACATGATGTTAGCATGTCAAACTGAGTTGGCTGCCAAATGATAAATCCATTTGACTCCATTAGAATAAAATTTAAGAATTTGAAATTCAGAAACTTTTCTCTCTTCCTGTCTGCTTGCAGCGTCGGCAGAGTCAGGATGAAAACAACACTGCTTTAAAGTGCTGAATAAGAAAAAAAATAGTTTGTAAAATTGCACACACAAAAAACAGTTTTAAGTGTAAAATGTATGTATGTTATGCTACTTGATCATAAATTTTTTTCAGGAAGGTGATCACTCTTCACGTAATCTATTATCTACCATAAAAAGACATAGCATTAAACTTTTTGCACACCAAATTAAGTAATTATTAAAACAGATATTACAGTGATCTACAAGTCGGAAATACAAAATTATCCAGAGTATATTTTACAGCAAATTTTGCTAAAGGCTTATAATTAGATGCGCATAAAATTCGCAATGTTTTATTGCATTACAACCATCAAAGTTTGTGTCCTGATGCTACTTGCTGAATAATATTTCATTTTTTTTGTATTTTCTTGTATTCAAATAAGATCGTTAGTACAAGACATGGGAAGTCCTGACACAAGCTGGCGCCACTGGCAGTTAACGTCGTGCTCCGCCGTGTCAAAGTATTAATAAAATTGAAATAAAATAAGTTTACGCGTAGTTAGTGCGGTGCTTCTGACGATGTATCCGAGTTCGACATGTGCTCCAGAATGAGCGGACTGCTATTTTGCTCGCTTGAGTAGACACGATTGTCGAGTTTCTGTAAAACTTTACTTCATAGCTTCTCCAAATTTACTTCAAAACATTTTTCCTGACAGAAAAGCACTTTCTTGTGTGTGCAAGATGCGTACGCACGCACGCCAAAAAAGGTGGGAAAACAGTTCAGGGCCAACATGGCAACATTCCAGTATAAAATTTAAAGGGATAGCCCCCAATCAAAGTGCAGAACAATAGAAAAACAAGTCATAGACAAGCGAATACTGGCTCAAATTTTAGAAAACTCTGGGTTTTTTCCACCATATCTCTTGGCAAGCCTTGTTCGCCGGACTTGACGAAGGCCTCAGAGTAAGAAATGATAGGATGAAGGCAGAGAAATATGATAGAACGCTTGTTGGGCCCTTAATTGTGCAGAAAATGACGCTCTAGATATCCAAATATAGTCTAGTCCAGTAGACCCCTTTCTTGTGTAATGTGCTAGATATGCTTTGTAATGATGATTTGTAGATAGAAGCGACCCATTTCAGCTCTGGCTGCGTGATTAGTTGCTTTTCTGCTGAGGCCTAAGAATAATTTGCAAAATCTTAATTGAACTTTCTCGATGGGGGTTTTATCCCATTTATCGAAGTCTAGTTTGATAAACATACCCATATTTCACATCCATATGTAAGTATTGGCTGGACAGCAGCGTCAAAAACCTTTTGGGCGGATCGTAATGGAAGGTGAGAGAAATTAATTTCTTTGCGCATTTAATGCTTTTTCGGCCAATACTGACACAAAGTAAAACTTCCCGATGATGTGATTTTAATACCTAAATATGTATATCAAGAATATTGGATACTATTGGATACTTTTTGATGCAAAATCATATATAAAATGTTTTGATTTTCTTCCAGATTTTTTAAATATAAGGATTTTTGTCTTTTTATAGTTTAATAACGTCAAGAAGCCATTTGGTATTGAACATTTCTAATGTTTTCAAACATTTTCCTAGACCTTGCTTAGATTTTGATAGAATAACTAAATCATCAGCATAGAGCAAACAATTCAACTTTGATCCGTTGGGGAGGGTAAAAGGATCAGATTCATTATGATTAAAGAACAACGGTAATTCATTAATGTAAAGGTTAAATAGCAATGGGCTTAGAATGCATCCCTGCCTTACACCTCGTTGATATGAAAAAAGTGTTTGTTTTGCACTTGTTTACTTTGATAGCACAGGCACGTTTTGAATACAAAGTTTTGATCAAATTATAAATATTACCCCCTATACCATAACTCAAAAGACGATGAAAGAGGCCTTCGTGCCAAACAGAATCGAATGCCTTCTTAAAATCAACAAAACATGCATATACTTTTTGATTATGATGATGACAATATTTCTCGATCAATGTGAACAGGTGATCAGAAGTTCTGTTGTCCCTTAGTAAACCAATTTGAGATGGATTAAGCAAATGATTTGATTCCACGAAACCAATAAGTCTTTCATTTAGTATTGAAGAAAAACATTTACCCATCCAGCTTGACACGCATATGCCTCTGTAATTGCCTGGATCGCTTTTATCACCAGATTTAAAACTAGTCGTTATGAGTCCTTCGCACCAAGTGCTTTATGACACCCATGTGGCCAAAATAAAATTAAACAACTTTTTGTAAACTTGGAGCAGAGGTTCACAACTAGCTTTAATTGTCTCATTTTTGATCAAACCAGAGTAAGAGGCTTTTTTATTTTTCAGAGTTTTTGAAAGACATTTGATTTCTCGATCTGATATTGAATAATCAAGGTCATTTAGAACAGATTTCGACTTTTCCATTTCTTTGAGTTCGCTTGATATATTTTGTTTTTCATTGTTCTTTACTTTAGGTGCAGAGTGTAAGTTACCGAAGTGATCTAACCAATCCGTTCTTTTATTGGAGGAGACGTTTCATTGACCAACGTTTCAGGGAGTGACTTAAAAACATCCCAAAAAGATTGAGAGTCGTTTTGAGCTTCTGTTAATTGATCTAATTTTTCACTTCTGTAATTTTGCTGTAGTAGTAGTAGAAGTAGTAGTAGTAGTAGTAGTAGTAGTAATAGTAAAAGTGAAATATGAGCTTTATTGGCATGATATAAACTTTTACATATTGCCAAAGCATAGTTTAGTTTACAAATAATTATATAAAATATTATTTTACAAATCTGAATCAATATATGTACAAGATATTGAAAAATCACAATAAATTACAAATAAGACGTAATAGTAACAGTAACAATAACAAATTATCAAAAATACAAAAGAAAAATACAAAATACAACGGTTCGATCCGGTTGTGTATAATAGATCAAATATTATAGCTTTTGATATTGTTGGAGTAATGTTTTTCGTCTAGAAAAGCACAGTTTACTAATGTAACTTGAAATCTGAATTATTGCCAAATGAGTTGAAGTGCAAAAAATCATTTTAAGAAATTCAGCTTTGTTTGTAAGATTTATGTCTAGAATGGAAGTTATTTTGTGAAAAAGTGTTTCTCTGTAATCCGCGTATAATTTGCAAGAGAAAAGTAAGTGACATTCGTCTTCAACTTCCTGTCGGTCACAAAACTCACATAGCCTGTTTTCACGTGGAATTATCGGACGACTATATCTTTGAGTTTCAACTGCCAGAGTGTGATTACTTGTTCGAAATCTAAAATAATCGCTTTTTGCATTGAAACCTCGAAAGACGTCAAGATATTCTTCTGCTATGAACTCATGTTTCAGTTGTCTGTAAAAGTCTAATTTAGTAGAGCGTTCAATCTTTTGTTTCCAAAAAAAAGTCTTTGTATTTAATCTTTAATTGTGAGATAAATTTAGAAATATTTTTTTGTGTAAGGTATTCATTTTAAAATGAACGTCAATGTAGTATCAGTAGTAGTAGTAGTAGTAGTAGTAGTAGTAGTAGTAGTACTAGTAGTAGTAATAGTAGTAGAACGTTTAGGCTGACAAAGGCCAAAATTTAAGAACATGCTAAGAACATAACCAAGGCTGGAGTTTAGTTTTAACTAAAAGAACTTGAGAAATGAGAAATACTGTACAATAATTTGACCCAATAATTTATGTTCTTCTTCTTCCTTGAAACCAGTTTTTTTCAAGAGTATAATAAACATCTACACTGTTCTAACTTGGAACCAACACTGTCATCACTTCACACTTTAATAACGTATTGAGGCTGAAATCGTCAAAATATTACGAAAGTTTAGCCTCAGCCCAAAACATAGACGTGCTTATATAAGAAAGAGCGGTATGCGGCTCCTTTGAAGCTTTTCTGGTATAAGAACAGCCGGGATAGGGCAAAATACGTGTAACCGCTGTGAGCTAGTCTAATCCTGCAATACTTTGAATATATTCTGGATATTTTGCTCACTGAAGCAGAAAATGTTTATTCCGGAATAGGAATATTCAGGAAAATCACAAACGAAATGTATAAGAAAAATATTTTTGACAAATTTGGTCTGGAAAATACCTAATGCACCTTCCAACGCCTCCAACAGCTTGAGTATAAGTTCGACTTAAAATCATTCGTCTATTTCCATCGAACGTTGAAACTCAGACCGTATAATATATACTGAAGGAGAAGTTAGCATTTTCTCCGTTGTTTTCGTGATAGTTTTGACTTGTTAAATTGGGAATACTACGTACGAATTTTGTATATTTATATACGAGTTATACTCGAGGAGAGAAACGTTAAATTTGCTTTTTTTCCTGCGTATTTCTCCTTCCAGCCAAAACAAGAGACACACTCAGAATTTCTACAATCATTTTCTTCACCTAAAACACGAAATATCATTGGATAAATCACTACCATGTTCGCTAATTTATGTTCAGTAGAATGTTTTGAATCATACGTACTCTATTTGTTTTTAATTAAATTAATATTTTGTTCAGAAGCGCCTCTCTCGCTACAACGCGGTACAAACACTGACAAATCACGGAATCCACCTTCAAGTGGAGTACTTTATTCGTATTCTCTATTTCCTAGAACTTCAGCAATTTTGTTCCAATTAATTAGAAATCGAAAGAGAAAAGATTGATTTCAATGCGCTTGGTGTATGACGAATCTATTGAGCGGCTGGTTAGAAACTCGAGATATTTTAATATTTTAAAAGCGTTAATTAAATTAAAGTTTGGATTTGTGACGTCACAAGTGTGGTTTATTGCAAAAAACCGACTGAGCAAATTATCTTATTCTAAGATTTTGGGTGTCTACAAAAAAGAAACGGTATTGAAAATAATTACACAATCTCCAACTAGATGTCTGAAGACTTTTCCACTCCCTGGCAAACAAAATGATATGACATAAAATAAAATATTCAAGAAAGATTCGGTTTTTTCTTCGTTTAATCGTAAAAGTGCCACACTTGTGACGTCACAAATCCAAACTTTAACGCTTGATATCTCGCGAACAAGTCGCCGCAGAATGATAGAATGTTTATCACAGTACTCAGTTCGACAAGTAGAATAAGATAAAACGATAAAATATCTCTGTCATTTTAGGTGGGACTTGCCCTTTGATGTCATCTTTCGTTCTTATTTTGTGTCGACATTCTCTTCAGATATCATTTGTGCTAAAACAGCAGTGGCAAGGTCGTTTATCCTATTTTGTTACTTTAATTGGGATTTCACTATTTCAAATGGGAAGAAGTCATCGCCAAAACTCAAAAGCGATGAAAGGAATGAAATTTAGAGTAATAAGTCGTACTAAATGACCAGACCATAATATTTCATAATTGTGTAAATCTTGATTTCTGAATACGGTGTGTGGAAGTCAAGTTTGGTGATTCGTAATCCACTTTCATCTGCGCCATCCTGCACTTTAGCTCAGAATATCTTCACTTGTTCTGTTTTGCTTTCTAGAATACTGATTCCCGTCGAATTGAATTGCTTATTTCATGACATTTGGCTGTTTCACAGAAATGATTTGATGTTTGGACTCGCAATACCCTTTTAAATGTCATTAATGCTGTCCTCCTTAATCATTGAAAGTGGTTAATTGAAGTTAATGCACCAGTACTGGTTTGTTTTCTTTGAGTTTACCGAAAGTGACATTATTTTTGTGAGAGTAATTGGCGATCAGCATGATGCTTTTGATTTGTACCGCAAATTGAACAACAAACTCGCGATAAATCTGAACATTAACTAGAGTACGTTTTTCAAAAAGCAATTACAACACTATAATTAAGTCGCGTCGACGAAGCGGATAGAGAAAAGTTCATTTTCAAACTCTAGAAAGAAGGCTGCTTTGAACATACCGAACATAACACATACGTCTAATACATAAATTCATTCGCAAGAAAAAAGTACAAGAAATTTCTGTCGTCTAAGCGAATCGCAGACCAAATTTTTACTTATAATTGTTTCAGGATTAACACTTTTTATTGAAGCGAATAGCTTAGGGATGTATTAATTAAGAAAAACTTCCGTGTTTTCCATCGAGTTATGGTAACACGAGTACAAGTTTGGGAGAACAAGAAATAGTTGTGGTAGCACGAGCCGACTAACAACAAAGGCATCACTTGCTTCAGCGTCCTCAGTAAAACGCATTTTTGTGATACAATCTTGTCATTTTACAATCGCCTATATTGCTTATAATAACGTTTGGCAGGTAGGTAGGTATTGGAATGAGTTCAGAAATGAAGTACTATTGTTTCCATGTCCTATTAGGTCTATTGGCACTGAATTCATGGCAACAGTTCGTAATCTTGAAGAGTTCTACAAAGGCTTCCTCAATTACGGCTGCCCTTATGAAGAAACCTCAAATGATAAAGGTTTGCAAAGGTTTGTTACTACCCGAGACAGTACGGCTGACTTCCCATCATACCAGTGTGAGATCGGCCCAGAGGGATGTCACGTCGACGACGACTGTCACTATTATCCCTTCCGGTGCGCATGCGGGGGAAAGTCGTGTGTCCGGTACAAAGAGACACATTGGAACAGTGGACAAAACAAAGAAGAGGCTTATGCTTACGACCCTTCGAGTTCACAGTGGGGCGGGCATGGATGTAAGCTTAAAGGTTTCAGCTGTCGGTGCAGCTCTCCAAGCAAAACCTGGAAACGCACCTGGCGCAACCCCAACACCGGTACGATGCGCAAGCTGCATGCGTTGATGGCTGCACAAAGAAGCAGATGTCGTAGTAAGTACTAGAAAACGTCACGAATAGACCGGAAGAGACATTTTAATTTGTTTTGAACTGATTCTATAATTATATATCGGATTGGACACCATTTTTCTCTTTAAAATGTATGATAAAAGGACAGTCATGCAAAATAGTTTTAGTTTTCATTTAATCTTTGCGGGGTTTTTTGTAGAATATTTGTAATCAGATCGGTTTGAAATGTGGTGATTTCGGTGAAACAATACAGGACGTTGACACTAACGTCAAATATTTAACTAATCTTTGTTTCCAGGCCTTTGTTAATCAAATAACGCATACACTAGATTAGTCAATCTGGCCACTGGTGCATGTTTGGAAACACTTCTTAAGCTCTACTTTACTCAATCCAAGGTTAAACAACATAATCTAAAATCAGGTCTACTACAGGATTAGCTTGATCACCTTTGGAGAAATCGGGCCAAAGCACATCCACAGAGTACGCAGGGACAGTCTGTTGGGAGAGAGTAAAGACTCCCCTCTTCCCACGCCCAATGGATTGCCCCTGGACCAGGTCTCCTAGGATGGCCCAGGCATTTAACACCGTTAGATACTTCCAAGTACTGTTCAGTTGAATATTTTGCCGGCCAAATCTAAAAGTGCTCCCGACGCCCATGCCAAAGCTTAGGAATTGTGTTCTGTCACTCGTATTAAATATATTCTTAGTTTATATCCGGCAGCAAATCAGAGCTTTCGTAGTCAGCAGTGCACATTTAAAGATGTGCCCGAAGATGTGGTTGACCGGCGAGGCAAATGCGATCAAGCTAACCTGTCGAGTACCACAAAAAAATTTATTACCACTAACATAGTTGTCCTCAAAATTGTTATGGAATAAGCCATTAAGCTGAAAATTCAAATTGGTAAAAATTGCTTTGGATAAAATGGTATGATAACCACATTTCAGCCACAAAATACTCGGGGTACTAAGGTTCTTGACTTGTGCAGTCTAGTCATTATTATGTATATCGTTTTGCTAAGTATTTTGATTGGTAGAGGAAAGTTTAGGAGTGTGTCTATCCGTAATTAAATATTTTATGTCATAAAAATGCTACAAGTGACAGGGCATTTCTTTTAAGATATATTATATAGAATGTAAGACCCGACTGTAATGGAACGTGGTCCAACTTGCAGCATGAAACTAAGCTATTACACAAGAGTCTAGGAAGGATCGTGCCTAAACTGTTGTAAAAACAATATTGTTACAAGTGACAGGGCATGATGTTTGTTTGTCGCATATAAGTCCCGACTGACAGGGCTGAATAACTACGGCGCATGTCCAACCGTTGACACATTTCTCTCTAGGTAAGGATCGCAGGCTCACCTTTTCTTCGGTATAAGAGAAATCTATGGAATATTTCGTCAGCTTCAATCTTTGTTGTCACATCTTAAGGTGGCTCGCAGCTGTTTTGCATTTTTCTGTGTCATTCAATTTAACAAAAGGATTGCTTGTATATCCTGACAGTTTACATACGAAGGAGAAACTTAACAATAAAATAGGGTTCACCGACTCATTTTTGTGTAAAATACACTTGAAAGTTAAAGACAGGGTACATTTGAGGCCCTATAGGGTTGCCATGGAAACCACAACTGCAATATGAATGCAACCGTTGATACGTTGAATAGTTATTCTACCAACACCAACAATCAACTGTTAGTAAACTGTCAGGATACACAAGTAAACCATTTGCAAAATTAAAAGACACAGAAAAATGGAAAACAGGTGCGAGCCACCTTAAAGGAAAAAGGTCACATAGGCTCTTTCTGCAGAACAACTCCAGTTCTTCTAAACAGTGTTGTCAAAAAGCTTTTAATTTCGAACACGACCTTATAATAACACATTTTCGTTTGCACCTCGCGTTATTCAGCCCTGTCGTCCTAACTGTAATGGAACATGCGTCCAACAAATGATTGGGCATGACATTTTTGTGTCATATATGTCCCGCGTGTAACAATTCGTGCGATTTACGCCTTCTAAATAAACTCAGTGTAATGAAAATCTATCTGCGTGGAAAGATGAAATGATTCAAGTTTTCAATTCTATCATTCATGTCTCACCTTTACAAGTGTCCCGTATATAATCATTTATCAGTAGGGGAAGGATCGCTGAAGCTTCCAAAACAGATATCTCCCAAGTTGCTATATAGTTGGGGAACAGGGGAGTTCCGAACTCCCCCTCCCGCTCCCATCTCTCCCACTTTCCGCCCCGTATAACCGGAAGTGAGCAATCCCTATGCCAGAACTGAGCACGTTTTAGTTTGTGCTTCCGCTTCCCGCCCTCTTCAAAATCTCCCCACAATAGAACAACCTGTCCTCCTCCATTTCAGTGTTTCGTAAGAGGTAATCCTTGTGGGGAACTAATCAGCTACATGTATTCACAAATCTACAATAAATGCAACCCAAATCCTGTATCCATCGAATGGTTTCAATTCTCTTTGCTTTCTCTACACCGAAATACCCCCTCTCCCTCCCCCAAACAATGTTGGATGATAAAACTCATCATAGAAATTATTGGGAGACACCGATATGTGACTATATTCGGTGTCCCGATACTTTTGACCTTGATTGTAACTAACTGCACACCAAAAATATTAATAGTATTTGGCAAGTTACAAAACAAGTTTGTGGAAATACAATCATGTTAAAAACTACAGGTTACTATTATTAGCAGCTACTAAATTTATCGAAGTTAGTGTTCATTAAAAAGTCTACAGGTTGCCAATACCTGCCTGTTGACTATTATCCTCCAGTAAGCTGCCCGAAACCGCGACACGTCAAACATAAGAAAAACGCGTAACAGATAAATTTGGGGTTTGACTTAGAGGTATATATCCTGCGCTCAGAAAGCGAGTTTAGGGCGAATATATTAATTTATTAATAGCGAACATTTAGGGACCACCATGGAGCTTAAGTACTTGTCATTATTTATCGACTGGGGAGGGGGAGGGTGGTTGGAGGATTTTGTTATGAGAAGTCATGTTATGTGATCCCCCGTTTATCTGTTATATATCTTTCTCTGCTCCCGTACTCGACTGCCACATTTCTTTTCGT
>JAOBYG010862132.1:0-13680 GCA_025403545.1 Epizoanthus stellaris | reverse complement strand
GAATGCGCGTTTTATTCTTTAATAAGTCGTTTTAATAGACTTAAAGAAATAATATATTATGTAATAGTATAGAAATGAATTGCAATGAGATTATTCATAACGACCTTAAAAAAACAGGAGAGTTGACTTGTCCGTTCTGTGATGAGATGTTCGAATTTAATGTTGTTAAGTGTGTTACCGACCCCTGTTGTGAGAATATGGAGACAGATGTTATCGATGGTGTCCAAGTTTGTATCGAATGTGGCCAGGTACGTTCTTGCGAATACATTACTGACTACATTGATTTTTATGGGAATATGTATAACATCAAACGACAATCAATGTATCATAGAAAATATTACCTTGATGATATCATCAATAGTTTTAATTTAGGTTATGATAAGAAAAATTTAATTCTTAAATATTTCAAACGAGTTGAAAAATCGATGGATAAACTTTATACGAAGAAGAGATTTATTAAAATCAAATTTATTTTCTACAAGCTATTCCAATTGTTAAACGATAAGGAGAATATGGATAAATCTGTTGTTAAAATTAGTACTAAAACCTTGAATGGATACGAAGAATTATGGAAACAAATATGTGATTTTAATCATTGGAATTACGTTTACAGCGTTAATAAGAACGTTAAGAAAAAAGTGTTAACGTAAACGTTTAACCCGTATCGAATTTAGTGTTATCCTTTTTTTTTAATTTATCCACTAGGGGACACAAGTCAGTTACTTGATCGTCAATTAGTTGTAATTCTAATATCAAGTCGTCTAATTTAAAGCTGTCTCCACGAAGGTACGCCCTAATCTTATTAAGAATCTTCTGGTAGCTCGTGTACGCGAATCTAGACATTTCTATCTTACTATCATACTTTTTCATCTTGATGAGTCCATGCAAGATGAGACCAGAACCTGTAACAGCGCCTATTACTATTGGATTTAATGTAACACTACCTACAATTGTTCCGACACACGTTAGCGTGATTGATGTTACGTTTAAAGTGACGTTTATTCTCTTAAAATACGTATATGCTTTTTTATTACACCAAGTCTTCTTATGATAATGCTTATATAAGGTTGTCAAAGCGTCGATATCTGTATCAGTTAAATTTGTATTAATGTGATTAAAGTTCAAGATGCTTCGAGTTCGTTTTCTTGACATATTATACGTTATATGTTTATTTATCTTGTGAAAACTCGTCTCGTTACCTCTTAATGTGCCTTTATACTGACGGACCCCTACGTAAACTAGTCGAATGTCCTTGTAACCAGCAAAGGTGTTAAGGCGTAGTTTATGGAAGATAGCGTAATGATGCTTGGTTCCCTGACCGTCCGAGATGGAGAGCTGTGGATACTTTGCTGTTTTAGAAAGATTCATCTGTAGTATAGTCGCATTACTAATGGAACCGTCTACTTTAGTGAATTGGATTTCAAACTCGAGACCATCTGACGTAGTAAGATCACCACCATCTAAGTCTGAATTGATGCCTACAATAGTAAGTGCTGACGTCTCGTTTGGAGTTACGTACATGGCTGCAGCCGTATCCCCCGTAGACGGATGTGTTGGATAGTTGAATCTTCTCGTTAATCCTGCATAAGCCCAAATTCTGAAAAATTCCAATTTCTTGTCAATATACTCTTTACTAGCAGCAGAAGAGTTAAACTTTGGTGGATTCGATAGACCAAACAAGTTATTTCCATTCATAGAAATGCCAGCTTTCATGGTCCCCCCAGTATTTTTGTTCAAGAACTTATTGTGATTAATTTCGTCTACGTCATTATTTCCATGAAGTGTACCAAAAATAGAATAGCTCATTATATTATATTATATAAAAAATTTTGGTATTGTACACTCTAATTACATATGGAGATCATTAACTTTGATGAACCAAAATGTAAGAAGAAGACCAAACATCATTTCCTACTGCCTGACTCTCATTACATGATTGTCGGTCAAACTGGAGTTGGGAAGACCAATTTGTTGCTTAATTTGCTTTTGCAGTACATGAATTATGATGAATGTAAGATATACACGATCAATCCTGATCAGGATAAGTATAAATTGTTAAACGAATATAGCGACTTATTCGGTGATGAAGATTTGGATAGTGTGTTCGATATAAGACAACCAGAAGACGTCGTTCAAGTCGAAGAGCTTGATAATGGAGCTGATAAGGTTATTATCTTCAATGATATAAAACTGGATAACAAGAGCATGAATACCATCAAAGAGTACTTCTCATTGTCCCGAAACAAAAATTGTAATTGCATTTACTTAACCCAGTCATATTACGACGTACCTAAATTCATTCGACGAAATACCAAATGTTTCGTTCTGTTTAATGGTCTAGATAATAAGGATATTAGACACATTGCTGACGATAATTGTAAGAACATTGATAGGAAGGAATTTGAGAACATCTATCATGAAGCGACACAGGAACCACATTCGTTTATGGTACTCGATAAAACGACACATAATGTTCCAGAGATGTACAGAAAAGGATTCGATAATTTTTGGATTAGATAGAGAATAGATAGAGAATAAATAGTGAGAAAAACGCTTATTAAAACGTGATTGATTTGTATTTAATATTCCAAACGTAGAGAAAATGTATATAAACAACTTATATAAATAATGCCATTTAAAAATATCAAATCCGTCGAGGATAAGAATATACTAATCAAAGAGTTTATCAAGAATCGTGAAATTCTTAAACGAAGGCTACTGGATAAGAAATTAGGCGAGCAGGACTTGTCCAGAGCTACTGAGGAAATTTACAAGCCAATTACGAAATCTGTGGAATCAGCGCAAAAATCTGCCGAGGAACGCCAGAGAATAACAGATGACAAGCAAAACGATATGATACAAAGCTTAAAAGAACAAATGATAGACAACCAATTATCTTTGAATAACGTATTCCGAGACGTTTACACGTTACAACATAAATTACCTCAATTAGAGCATGAACAAGAAAGCAAAGAGCTCGAACCCAAAGGGGAAACGATCATGTTAAAGCCAGGGAACGAGTTCAGTGATGATGATGAATCAAAACTAGGCGACTTTGGGTTAGTACAACCATCAAATCTATTGAGCTTATCTAATCAAGAACGTTTACAAAATAAGAAAATTGCCGCTGAACTTGGTAGTAAATTAGGTGGATTGAAGAAAGGGAAAAGTAAGGAAGAGAAGGCCGTTATCGACGATGAAATCGGATTACTAAAGAGATATAGAGTTACAATACAGGATATACTCCTTTCTGATAAGTATAAAAGTAAAGATGGTAAAGGTTTGAATATGTCGTCGGATTATACCTTTGGAAACGTTTACGTCGACCCAACTAAGCTTCTCGAAATGAGGTTGGAGGCGTATAATATCAATGGAAAGAAGGTAATGAGTCGCAAAATCGATGACGATTTGATTCATTTGCTTACGAAACGACATAATCCGAAAAAAACGTACAGTGAACGTTCTCTTAAGGTGTTCGATAAACTGATTGAACTATCCGGAATTCCAAAACATAACTCTAAAAGCGGCAAACTGAAACGAACTGGTGGTTGTAATAAGACTGGAATAACATATTACAAGAATCCAAATCAATTATGCGATAGATTAGAATTATTAATTGCATCGAGGAATGCTGGTAACAATAATACAGAGATCGTAAACGAAGGTATCGAGATCATAGATAACTTACTTAACGATGAAGTTATTAATAACGAAGAATACAAAGCATTATATAGTCAAATATCGTGATAAGTTTTTGTCTAATGGTATTATATAAGCAAGAAACTATGGAAACAACTTTGTTCTTCGATTCTAAGCATGCCGCTGGACAACGAAGCGAGGATTTCACATCTTACTTCAACCCTCCTTTACAGCTCAAACAGGATAGTAGTTACAAGTTATCTTTGATCTCCGCTACGTTATGGCACTCTTGGCGTAATATTACGTCAAAAAACAACAAGTTTAAATATTATAATGGAACTGACTGGAAGACTATTCTTATTCAGGAAGGCGCTTATAATATCATAGACATTAATTCTGCGATCAAAAGATTTATGAACGTTAACAACGATTGGGATTCAACCAATGAGAAATATTACGTTAATATTGAAGCTAATTACAACACGTTTCATTCGAGAATTGAACTATCAGGTGGTTATAAAGTAGATTTTACGATAGGAAATACCTTTAGAGATATTCTTGGGTTCGATTCGAAGATCGTCCAGAACGATGGCCATAATGATTCTGATAGAACCGTAAGCATAACTAACGTTGAGACAGTTCAAATCAATTGCGATCTCATCACCGACAGCATTGTAAACGGATCGACGAGCAGCGTCATATACAACTTGAGCCCCGACGTTCCTCCAGGTTATTTGATTAACGTCAAGTCAACTCAGAAGTTCAGTCTTAGTATTCAGAAGCGAGGACTGATAAACTCAATCAGGTTTTACGTCACGAATCAGAGTGGTAAACTCATCGATATGAACAATGAAAGAGTTTCATATTTCCTACATATCGCTGAGAGTATTTAATTCTTTTATATAGACTAGTAGTATAGTATGTTAACGAGAGAACGATATTGTAAACGCAAAATCATTGGAGGTAGTATTCTTGGCAACGTATACAATAAAGCTAAGGGTGTTCTACATACCACAAGCAAAGTCATTACTCTGCCATATCGGGCGATGAAGACGATCATCAAACCAATTACGAATAAAGCGCTTCCCATCGTTAAACAGGGTGTTAATAGTGTTACGACAGCTGTTAAGAACACAGTTCCATATGTTAAGAGGGCTATTCAAGACGTCGGTACAAAGGAGATATTAGATAGAGTCAGGCAAGGTGCAAGGGATATCTCATCGAATCCCAAAGTGAAGAAAGTTTTGTCAGATAAATCGAGAACGATACTCTCCAACATTATTGCTGGAAACGGAATGAAGAGATTGGAATAGTTCTTTAAAACGTCCTCTTTTTATGTAACCAAATAATATATGACAAAAATAGTAAGTGAATACTTTAAGATTAATGAGCCTGATATCGAAGACGATTCAGTAACTCAATTTGAGTACGTTGAGTACTTTCCAACTGACAGCAACGATATGAATAAATTAGGTCAACGTATGATTTCTTCCAAGGACGAAGACGTTTACCTACTTCCACACAAAGCGTTTCTCGAAGTGCGAGGGAAACTCGTAAAGGAAGACGGCACTAATTACGGTGCTAATGATGTCGTTTCCCTAGTCAATAACGGGTGGTCGTTGTTTCAAAGTGCTCAGTATCAGATTAATAATAAAACAGTTGAAGACGTAAATGATTATCTTCCATATGCGTCAACAATACTTAACACAGTCATGTTCTCGGACGATTATAGCAGATCTACTGCGAGTAATATGCTTTGGTTTAAAGACACGAGCACAGGTACAGCGACGTTGAAAACACAACTCACGAATGCGGCTGGCGCCGATACTGCAGCTTTGTTAGCATCTGTAAACGCAAACGTCGTCGCAGCATACAATACTAATCAAACAGCCAATCTAGGCTTCACTGCACGGCAGACGATTACGCATACAAGCAACCAAATATCTCTGTTTCTCCCATTGAGTCAAATATTTGGGTTCTGTAGAGATGTTACTACAGTCTTCCGAGGAGTCAAGCATACGCTGATATTGAACAGAGCAACCCCAGATAATTATATCATGAAGGCCGCTGCTGCAGACGCTGGTAAGTTTGATATCTCTCATTTATCTCTATGGATGCCGAAGTTGACTCCAAATTTAGTATTACAGACTGAACTAGAGGTTTTGTTAGTTGCTGGGTTCGTTAATACGTTGCATTTCGAACAAGTGCGTGTGTACAGAACTATGTTTCAAACGGCTGAAACTTCCCCGACTTGGCGTATAACTACCTTACAGGGGTCGGAGTTGCCAAGGCATGTTTTCATTGCTCTGCAGTCTTCTGAAAGGTTACCAGCCGCTAATCAGCAGAATGTTAATAATATGATATTTGACAACGGCAACCTGACGAGAATAGCAGTAAGGGTGAACTCTACTCAATACCCTGAAAGGGAAGTTGAATGCAATTTTACCCCAGCAAATCGTAATTATGGGCGAGCTTATGCAATGTTCCTTGAAGCTGTAAACAAATATCAGGATACAGATTCTGGCTCTCAACTATCCGCCGAGGACTGGTCTAAATTATATCCAATACATCATTTCAACGTGTCAAAACACAACGAACGATTAAATAATTCAATGGCAGACATCGAAGTTAAATTCAATCTCGCAGGCAACTTCCGTAATTCTGCGAACAATGCTGATGTTCCTTATTACGTATACGCTGTTATCCTTTCAGATCGGTTCATGGAATTACATAGTCTATCTGGAAGGATGAACGTTATCGTGTAGGATGGATCGTTAACTACCCAAGAATTATGTAATAGATTATATACGCGAATGAGCTACGTAAAAACTTTCCTAACTTTAACAAACTACCAAAAAGAATTGATCACGAATGCTTACATTAATAAACAATCAGTAACGATACAAATACCGGCTTCCAAATTGGATGGATCTGATCATTTAGGCCTTACATTTAGTCAGTACAATAAGGTTGCGAACGCAAGAAACGAGAGAACTAGTGTTATTTTAAGACTATCAAAAACTCAAATCTCGAAGCAAGGAACTGGAGGGCTGTCTAATCTATTCAGTATTGTTGCACCATTTCTTTTGAAGAAGGTTCTTCCTGCTCTTGGTCTAGCCGCAGCTAGAGGAAAGGGAGCAAGAAGGACGCCAAGGAAGCCAAGGAAGCCAACGAATGGAAATGGGTTGTTATTTGGTAAAAATAGTCCGTTCAAGAACATTCCACTTTTAAATTTGATTTTGTAGAGGAATAGCCTCTCTAATCTCGTTTAGGGATTGGAACATATCACTTTCATATATAATATTGTATAACGAATACTATATACGAAAATGACAAACTACATTACAACATCGCTTAATCTATCATCGAATCAGAAGAAGAAAATCGCTTTAGCTGTTCAACAGAAAAAAGGTATTACATTACGACTGTCAGTCAATGATTTTGCTGGCAATGATAAATTACGTCTAACTCAACAACAGAGAAATAAGATACTTAAGGCTAATTCAAAAGGTACCGGAGTTGATATTCGCCTTTCAATGACTCAATTAAGTAAACAAGGAGGCTTTCTTGGTGCTCTTCTGGGTGGATTAGCCGCCTCTATTCTTCCTCAGCTGCTTGGTAGCGTTCTAGGAAAAGGCGTTGTTTTGCCCGGCAGTACTCCACCAAAGGCTGGTGGACGTTTAAAAAAAAACATGTGGAAGGGGATTAATGCTTCCCGGGACGCTACAATCTCCACCATTCTACGGCACGTGGAGAAGGTACTAAGACCTCTAAACAATCTTGAAATTGATAAGATAATGAATAAACACAATATAATGAACTATCGAGGTACTTTTTCGAAAGATATGTTACCGGAACATATTAATAATGACGAATCTGTTATCATAAACGTTCAAGACTACTTCAGCGGTGGCGGTACTCACTGGATTACTATCTATAATGATAGCAATAGTCACACGATAGAGTACTTTGATTCGTTTGGACTGAGACCTGCTAAAGAATGTATCGATTACATGAAAACAAGTAATAAACCAATTAAATACAACTCATCACAGATACAAAATATGGATAGCATCATGTGCGGCTACTATTCATGCCATTACGTAATGGGGAGATACAACAGCAGAAAACCAATTGATATACTTCTTGATTTTAAGCAAAAACCCACATTATGTAACGAAAGATTCATAAGAGACTTCGCAAGTAAAATTATGTAATGATATTATATACAAAAATGACTAAAATTTATTGTTTACGACAGAAGAAATTCACTGAAACAACGAACGAAAGACTCGAAACGACGAAGAATGGAAGAATGAGGCTAGTAGGAAATTGTATCGAGTGTAACGCTAATGAATCCAAATTTACGAAAACTATTAAGACAGAAGGTGGATCGATAGGTGATGTCTTACTAGAAGCAGGTCTGAAGGGCCTTTACCAAGCTGGTAAGATGGGAACTAAGAGTATCTTAAAGAGTAATATGACGAAAAGAGTTGCTTCATCGTATATTAAGAAAATGGCTGGGAGAATGATCGACCAAGGTGTTGATCAAACTCTTAATAGTATTGCGAGTAATATACATACTGGAAACGGATTAGACATCCATAAACAGATTCTAAAAGTTGCTCCCGAGAAGGGCTTCGTGTTGCCCGGACATAGGTATACAGGACCCGGCAACCCCTTGGAACAGCAATTAAAATACGATCCCAATACTGGTAAGATCCTTGAATTTTATCAAAAACCGACGGGTAAAACGGATGCAGTATCTGCTCAGCACGATGTAGATTACACCGTATGTGGTAATAAACCTAAAGGTGATCAAGTTAAATGTAAGAATGTTGCAGATCGTAATATGGTAAAGTCTCTCGATGCTATACCATGGAAGGACCGCCAGTGGGGCCATGCATTAGCTCGGAATGCTATAAATACTAAAGCGAGACTAGGAATGGGGAATTCAAAAAACGGAAAAAGGCGTTGAGTGACGATTGGGCTCAATGTCTTGCAAATGAGATGCATCAACCAATCAGACGTAAGTTTGAACAGAGGCGTGTTATCGTCAATCATATCGATGAGATATGGGCAAGCGACCTCGTTGAAATGCAAAAATTTAGCAAGTGGAACAAAGGATATAGGTATCTTCTTATGGTAATCGACGTATTCTCCAAATACGGATTTATCATACCATTAAAGGATAAGAAAGGTAAAACTGTTGCTGAAGCGTTCAAATCAATTTTTAAAGAAGGTAGAATACCAACCTATTTATGGACTTATAAAGGTAGCGAGTTCTACAATAAACATCTAAACGACCTCTTAGAAGAGCATGAAATAACATTATACTCAACTGAGAACGAAGAGAAATCATCTGTCTGTGAACGATGGAATAGGACAATCAAGGGTCGCATGTGGAAACGTTTTACTGCTCAAGGTAATATACAGTATTTACACATGCTTCCTGAATTAGTGAAGGAATATAACGACTCCAAACACTCTAGCATCAAAATGACACCATTTGAAGCATCCAAGAAGAAAACGAAGGAATTGTTTACTTTAATTTATATGGTGATATTGAACAATCATCATCCAAACCAAAACTTAAAGTAGGTGATAAGGTTCGAATATCAAAGTTTAAGAGGAACGTATTCGACAAGGGTTACATGCCCAATTGGACAGAAGAATTGTTTTCAGTAAATAAAATCCAATACACTACTCCAATCACATACAAGATAAAGGACTTGAATGGCGAGGAGATACAAGGAAGTTTTTACGAACCTGAATTATCAAGAGCTAAACAAAACGTATTCCGAGTTGAAAAAGTCATCAAAAGGGACTACAAAAAGAAGCAAGCCCTCGTCAAATGGAAAGGTTACAGTTCTGATTTTAATAGTTGGATACCAATCAAGGATTTGGTTAGCTTAACGTAAATAGAATGCTAAGATGAATAAAACAATAGATATTCAATTTAAACGCAGTTGAAAAACTATTTGTTTCGATATAATATAGTATCGTAACGATTCTTACAACAAATTAAAAAATTATTATTTTTCGTTAAGGCTTAAAGGAATAGTGTGTAATTATATTAAGATAAAAAATGGAAAATATTATCTCAGCTAATAATATGAAGAGATCAGATTTTCGAAACGTATCTTCGTTAAGGCTTAAGGAAATGGTGCGTTATAATAATCAAGAGAAGAAAATGGAGAGATCAGATTTTCGAAACGTATCGAAATCACAATTATTTAAAATGCTTATTAAGCAAGCACAACTTATCGAAGAACTACAACAATAAATGACGAAACCAATTCCTGCTCCAAGGACTATAAAACCAATTCATAAATTACGCAAAAGTGTTAAACAAATAGTACAGGAGTACGAAGATAACATCATTCCACCACCGCCCCAATTTAGAAATAAGCCTGTTCCAATGCTAAGAACTAAGAAGGTAAAGGCTTTTGACGAAGATGGGTATGAACATGTTTTAAAGCCAATACCTGCTCCAAGAACCATAATTAAGGAAACAAATAAAGCTTTTAAAAATTATACGAAGTCTTTCGAGGTGGGAATAAGAAACAACAGAGACCCCTTAAAACAACTTATGTCCACAAGAAAAGGTACTGCATTTCATATGAAAAACCAATTAAATGAATTAAATGGAATTAAATACGTTGAGACCTTAAAGGTGACATTTGAAAAACAATTAGACGAAGACCAAACAACAATCAAAACAGCTTATTTCAATAGTAAAGCCTTTACAATTATAAACGATGATGATATAAACGAAGGATTACAAACGTCTAGACAAGAGATTACGAACAAGATTGCACAATGGATATCAGAAGGTTCTGGGTGGACAATCGAATCAATCGACAAACATTACATCAACATAGTTAAATACAAGCCGCTAAAAGGGTTAAGTTATATACAATTACCATCAGAACTTAGAAACTCTGCTAAAGGATTAATTAACCTCCAGAACAAAGATAATGAATGCTTCAGATGGTGTCATATTAGACATTTAAATCCACAAGATAAATATCAACAGAGAATTAAAAAATCTGATAAACTATATATTAAAAAGTTGGATTATTCTGGTGTTGAATTTCCAGTTAATCAGAAACGTTATAATAAAATCGAGAAACAAAATAATATCAATATCAACGTCTTCGGGTATGAAAATAAACAACCGTACCCTGTTTATGTATCAAAAGACAGGTTCGAAGATCATATGGATTTATTATTAATTACAGAAAATGAAAACAAGCATTATGTACTTATAAAAGATTTTAATAGATTTATGTTTAACCAAACCAAACATCAACATCGGAAACACTTTTGTAGATGGTGTCTGCAGTGTTTCAGTTCAAAAGAAGTTCTGAATGATCATAAGATTAACTGCATCACAATAAATGGCCAGCAAGCAGTTAAAATGCCAGAAGCTGGTTCCAAAGTTAAGTTCGAGAACTATCATAAGCAATTACCAGTACCATTCGTTATATATGCAGACTTTGAAGCGATCACAGAAAAAGTACAGGGATGTCAACAAAACGATAATAAATCCTTTACTGAGGCTTATCAAAAACACAAAAACTGTTCATATCATTATGGGTATAAACTTATCTGTTGTTATAACGATAAATACAGTAAACCAGTTCAGACATATAGAGGAGAAAACGCTGTGTATAAATTTATGGAGAATATGCTAGAAGAAGTAAAATGGTGTCAGAAAATGAATAAGAAACATTTTAATAAAGACATGATACTAACAAAAGAGAATCGACAAGACTTCAATACAGCTGATAAGTGTCATATTTGTAATAAGAGATATGCTGAAAAAGATATTAGAGTCAGAGATCATTGTCATATTACTAGTACATATAGAGGATCAGCTCACCAGAATTGTAATCTAAATTTTGCACTAACTGATAAGATTCCTGTAATTTTCCATAATCTCCGAGGCTACGATAGTCATTTCATTATGCAAGAGATTGGTAAATTCGGACAGGACATTAATGTAATCCCAAATAATATGGAAAAATATATGGCTTTCATGCTTGGTAAACGTTTAGTTTTTATTGATAGTTTTCAATTTGTAAGTTCTAGTCTTGAGAAATTAGTTCAGAACCTACCAAGTAAATTATTGAAATATACAGCAGAAGAATTTCAAAATAACGAAAAACTTAATCTCATGAGACAAAAAGGAGTATACCCTTACGACTATATGGATTCTTTTGATAAATTTAACGAAAAACAACTACCAATAAAAGATGAATTTTACAGTATTTTAAACGACGAGCATATAACTGATGAACAATATCACCATGCCCAAAATGTATGGAGTACTTTTAATTTACAATCAATGGGTGGATACCATGACTTATATCTAAAATCTGATATCCTTCTACTAGCTGATGTTTTGAGAATTTCAGAAAGACTTGTATGCAATATTACAAGCTCGATCCATGCCATTATTTCACGTCCCCAGGACTGTCATGGGACGCTGCGTTAAAGATGACTGATGTAAAATTAGAATTGTTAATAGATGTTGATATGTTTCAGTTCATCGAAAAAGGAACTAGGGGTGGGATTTCGTACATAGCCAATAGATATGGGAAATCAAACAACAAATACATGAAAAATTACGATAAGAAGGCACCATCAAAGTATATCATGTATTTAGACGCTAATAATTTATACGGCTGGGCAATGTCCCAATATTTACCAACTAGTGAATTTACGTGGATGAAGGAAAAAGAAATCGATAAAATAGATCTAGCGAAATACAAAGATGATAGTAAACAAGGGATAATACTAGAGGTCGATCTCGAGTATCCCAAAGAATTGCACGATCTACATAACGACTACCCACTTGCTGCTGAAAAAAGCAACGTAAATAAAGACATGTTATCCAATTATTGTGAAAACATAAGACAAAAATATAATGTAACAATTGGACAGGTAAAAAAGTTAATTCCAACATTACACGATAAAGAGAAATACGTGCTTCACTATCGTAATCTACAATTATATCTCGACTTAGGATTAAGAGTAACAAAAGTTCATCGAGTATTAAAATTCAACCAGTCTCCATGGCTGAAACAATATATCGACTTCAATACACAAAAGAGAACTAATGCAACAAATTCCTTCGAGAAAGACTTCTTCAAACTAATGAATAATAGTGTTTTTGGTAAAACGATGAAGAACATAAGAAAGTGAGTAGACGTCAAACTCGTTACTGATGAGAAGAAGTTATTAAAATTCACCTCGAAGCCAACTTATGTATCATCAAAGATATTTAGCGAAAGTCTAGTAGCAGTGCATAAAAATAACAAAACACTAACTCTCAATAGGCCGGCATACGTTGGAATGTGTATTCTCAACCTTTCTAAGACTTTAATGTATGATTTCCACTATAATTACATCAAAAAGAAGTACAATAATAAGACAATCTTGCTGTTTACTGATACAGACAGTTTAACTTATGAAATCGAAGCTGAAGAAGTGTATCAAGACTTTTGGAACGATAAAGACAAATTCGATAACAGTGATTACCCAGAAAACTCTCCATATTTTAATAAAACAAATAAGAAAGTAATAGGCAAATTCAAGGACGAATCTTGTGGTGCTCCGGTTATAGAATTCATCGGTCTTCGTTCTAAGATGTACTCTTATATTAAAGATAATGGTGGATATGGAAAAACTGCGAAAGGTATTAAGAAATCCGTAATCAAAAAGAACATCAAACATCAAGACTATAGAAACGTATTATTCGACATGAAACAATTACAACATACAATGAAAACAATTAGAAGTCAAAATCATCAGCTTGGAACTTATGAGATTAATAAAATATCATTATCTTGTTTCGATGATAAACGATACATTCACGAAAATGGTATAACGAGCTATGCATACGGTCATTACAGAATCTGAAAAATATCACAATTTTAAGAACGGCATGCAATGAGCCCATCGGGTTTCCCTTCAAGTATTATAAACACACTAATTCCAATTTCCAATTTCCAATTCCAATTATACCAATTT
>JAOBYG010861021.1:0-13683 GCA_025403545.1 Epizoanthus stellaris | reverse complement strand
GATTCGCTGCCCGACGAGCTCGATCTCGCCGAGGCTTCCGAGTCGATCGATCCCTACGAGATGACGGTCGCGCTGCGCCATGACCTGCTGCAATTACTCGCTGCGGTGCGCGCCGCAATGCCCGAAGCCAAAAGGCCGCGCTGCCGTTTATTGCTGCTGATCGACGACCTTCATCGTCTCGGTGACGTGGCCGCCGATCTTCTCGGATCGGTTTTTGGCCCGGTCGGCCTGCGCACCTGCCGAGACGATGTCCGTGTCGCCTTCACTTGGACCCGTAGCGGCCAGGCTTATCAGTCGACGATTCGCCGTATCGTCGATTGGCTGGGTGATGGCGACGGCGTGGATTTGCAGCTCGATCGTTTCAAGGACCTGGAAGAGCGACTGGCGTATCAGCACTTCCTCTTCAACTATCGTCAACCTTTGGCCGTGGCGCGCGGATTGCCTGCCGAATCGGCGGAGAAGTTTTTCAAATATCTGAGTCGAAAGCTGGCCGGGGTGCCGTCGAATCTGCGTTCGGCAGGAGAGTTGATCGAGGCCTATCTCGAATTGCAGCGGGACGGACTGGCGACTGAGGTGCTGATCCCGGCGCGTGATGAGGATGTCGTTGAGAAGTGGTTGGGCGGAGGCGGTGGACCATGAGCGCCCGCGACCCCGCGACGCACACTCTTGACGACTTGGATGCGCTACTCGAGGCGCGCATGGCGTCGCGGCGTGAGAGACGGCGTGAGAAGCAAAGCGCCGAGGTCAGCCTGGGCGGTGTCGGGCTCGAGGATATTCTTCGAATTCTCGCCCTGGCGCCGCAATGGACCGAGGAGCTGGTGGAGCGAGTGCTGCCGGACCTCTTCGACGCTGGCCTCTTTTCGCGCAGCTCGCGACTTGATACCGAGCAGGCGCTCGATGGCTTGGAGCAGCGAGGTTGGCTCAGTCGTGCGCGTTCGGCAGCCTTCAAAGCCGAGGGCGAGGCGCCTCTACTCTCGGGCCCTACCGTCTTGAGCCTGGATGCCGCGGCTGCTAGAGGCGCCATCACCAGCCGACTAGAGGAGCAGGACGGCTACGAAAAGCTCTGGGGTGACCTGGTCGAGCTCGCCGATGGCATCAAGAAGCTGGCCAGCTCACAGGGCGCGCTGAGGAAGGACCGCCTCGAACCAGAGATGCCGCCCTTTTTGCCGGCCGTGACAGTGCGTTGGGCGCTCTTGGCTGCCTCGGCCGAACGCGATGACGGTCTGCTCTCGAAAACTCTACGCGCCGGTCGGCCGCGCGTGACTTCTTGGCAGGCCGCGGCCGACTTTCTTGAGCAGCGCCTGGCCGATGTCGCGACCGGCGAGACGCTGCGTTGGATTGAAGCCGCCCAACCGCTCGCTGCTGTGCTCATTCGAAGCCTCGATACGACTCTCGATATGGCTGTTCGTCGCGCCGCCCTGGGCCTCGAGCTAAGGGATCGACGTCGCCATGACCTCAAGCTTCTCGAGTCTTTCCTCGAACGCGCCGATCAGATCGAGGCCGTGCAGCGGTTGATCGATGACGCAAACGATCCGGAAGAACCCTGGGCCTTGCATCTGCTAGGAGCTGGCGGCGTCGGCAAGACGATGATGATCCGCCACCTGACAGCGCAAATCGCCGAGCGCGAGCAGCTGGCGATTGGCCGAGTCGATTTCGATTTTCTGAATCCCGACTATCCACGCCTGGCCCCCGGCTTGTTGTTGTGGGCTTTCGCCCAGGAGCTGGGGGTCTTCGACCGAGTCGGCCAGGCGAGCGGTGTCTTCGAGGATTCTGAGCGGCTCTTGCGGCAGGTCCACGAGGAGATGAAAGGCGGCAATACCAAGCTCGAGCGGGCTAGCGACCATCCGCTCTTCGAGGACGGATTGAAATATTTCGCCCAGGCGCTCGCGCTGCTGCCGCCGCCGGTGATTTTGGTCATCGACACTTGCGAGGAGCTCGCCAAGCCGCGTGCCGGCGTCGATGCGAAATTCAATATCGACGAGACTTTCAAGATTCTCGAGCTCATACATAGCGAGCTACCGACTCTCCGCGTGGTCTTCGCCGGCCGCCGTCCGCTGGCCACAGCGGGCGCCGGCTGGACCTGCGAGCGTTGCGAGCTGCCGGAGCGGGATTACCTCGGGCTCTTTGAGATGCGCGGCTTCAAAGTCGAGGAAGCGCAGCGCTATCTCGAGATGGCTGGCGTCGCTGCTGAGCTCATCGAGCCGGTGATCCAGCGCGCCAGCCCGGAAGCGGGGAGCGCGATCGAGATCGAATGGTCCGACGGTCGCAAGCCCGCGCCGGTCTTGCGCTGCAATCCCTACGAGCTTCGATTCTTCGCCGAATGGGCGCTCGATACGCCGCCACCGAGCCCGGAGGAGATCGCCAATGCTACCGGTGAGCGCTATGTCGAGCTGCGGATTCTGCGCCGTCTGCAAAGCTCGAGAGTGGTCGAGGTGCTACCGATTCTTGGATTGGCTCGACATCTCGACCGCGAACTGCTCGCCGCCGTCACCGAGCTTGACGGGTCGGCGTTCGAGGATTTCCTCGTTGACCTGCAACAGCAGGAATGGATCGAGCGCCGCCCAGTGCGATCTGAAAGTGGCGTGCGCTGGATCTACTCGGTGCAAGAAGGGTTGCGTCTTCGACTCCTGGGCTATTTCGACCCGAGCCATTCCGATAGCCAGCGTCAGAAGGCGCTGGCGGTCTTGAAAAAACGTCTGCTCGAAGGCGAGCCAGCAGCGATCGATTTCACCGACCTCGACGCCGCGCTGCGGGTGATGGCGGGTCTCGAAGGGTCGGATCTCTGGTGGCGCCAGGTCGAAGAGCGATTGCTAGCTGTCAAAGATTCGGAGTGGGTGGCACAGCGGATGATGGAGCTCGAATCCGATGAGGGTGCCGGGGCTCTGCCCAAGGAGTCCAGCTGGCCGGAGCTGCGCACCGTGCATCCGCTGCGTCCAGCGGTGCTCGCCACGCGGGCTTTGGCCGAAAGCCAGACACCGAACGGCGGAGTGACGCCGTGGATGGATGCCGCGGAAGGGGCCTCGAGCCTGCCGCTGATCGGTGCCGACCTCGAGCTGCGCGCTCGCGCCATGGTGCTGGTCGGCGGTTTGAAAGCGGGCTGGGATTCATCCCCGGTCGAAGCACGTTGGGTCTGGCGACTCGCTGGCCAGCTGCGCGAGCTGCCCAGCCCTGAAACGGCAGTGGCCGTCTTGGCGGCGATGGAAGCCGCGGTCGAGCGCTTTGAGGAGAAGCCAAGCGAGGTGGGCGCGGAGGATCGATTGCGTTTGGCGCCTGAAGATATGCCACCTGCAGATATGGCACCTGATCATCTGCCCGAATTCTTCGAAGACGGGAGCGAAGAGCTCGCCACGCGTTGGTTGTGGCACGTCTTCCAGGTGTGGCAGGGAATCGGTGGCGAAGCTTGGATCGCAGGTCCGAAGATCGCAGGTCTCGAGGCGATGCTCCTGGCGCTTGACGGTCGAGTCACGGCTGCGCTCGGGCAAGAGCGATCGCAAGCTATTGATCGTTTCGAGCGGGCTGTCCAACGAGCGGCAGGTGCAGAATCCGGCGATTGGCTGATCTGGCTGGCCCCGGAAAATCTCGAAATGCGAGTTCGCGTCGAGGCGATGCGTGCTCTCTTCCCGGCATTCATGTCGGCCGGTGACGCTCTTGAACGTTTCGGCGGGGATTTGAGTGTTCAGTCTGACATCGATGCGGATCGATTCTTCTCTAGCCGAATCGAGCTTGGACTGGCTGATGGACTTCGCTCAAAAGCATTTCAACTCGCTAGCCCACCGGCCCAGTCTTCGGAGCATGGAATCAAAGCGGAGACACTCTGCCTCGGCCACCTGACGATTCCGCCCTTTGAGCTTCAGCGGATCCGGGTCGCCGCCGCTCAAGGTGAGCTGGAAAGCGCCTTCAGGCGCTGGAGTTCGATCGCGCGCGAGGCCGATGAGTACGCTATTTCGGTGGTTCGCCATGCCGCCCGCGCCGAGCTTCGATGGGCCAACAGGTTGCGCTATTTCGACGGCGAGCCTGGCGCCGCTTTATCCTCCTCCGGGCACGCGGTCGACTACGACTTGGTGGCTCTCGCGGAGGCTCTGAGTGGCGAGCGGCGTCAGAAGAACCCGATCGCTGCGATGGATAGCGTGCAAATCGCCCATGCCGCTTGGCAGCGGCTGGTCAGCCCGCCTCCTGAACGGCTGGAAGAAGCCATGGTGACGGCCAACCATCGTCTCGAGCAGATCGACTGGCCCTCCCTCGAGCTGGCCGATGCTCAGACCATTTTCGATGGGCTCGAGGCGGCGCTACTGGCAGGAGATTCGCGGCTGAGCGGCGATCTCGCTCGCCTTGTCGCAACGGTCGATCTCGGCCGATTTCGCCACCAACCGGAAGCCACCTGGCGTTGTCACCTGCGTCGCGTGGCGTTGCAGCGTTGGCAGGGGGAAGGAGAAGTCGCCCACCTGAGCGCGGTGCACGAGATCCTCGACCACTCTCTGGTCGAGCGGCTGGGCAGCCGTCGCGCTGGCCTCATCGCCTGGGAGGAAGCTGATTTCTTGGCATTGCGTCAACCGCTTGCCTCGTCGATCCTCTTCGCTACCGCCCGGCGCCTGCTCGCTGACGCGGCGGATTCGATCGGCGAAGCGATCTGCCTGACGGCCCAATGTTGCTGCTTGGTCCAAGCTCATCCTGAAGCCGTTCGCACTAGCTTCGAGGAATTGCGCGGCGCGTGGCAACGCGCGGGCCATGGCATCGAGAGGCAAACGCAGAACGAGGCGCTCGAAGAGGCACTCGCGCGGATACCCAAACCTCTCCAGCCCTGGTGGCTGAGAGCCTTCCTGCTGTCTTGGTATCTGGCGCCGGAACCGAAGGTTCGACAGCGAGTGCCTGAAACCTCGCGCCGATTGTCAGCGGGCGCGCCCGAGCCGCTCGCTGCCTGGATGGATGCAGCAGCAGATGGCCTGGTAGCCCAAGCGGAAGATGATTGGGGCGCCGAGTTGTCGAAAGGCGCCGAGGAGGTTTCGGAGCCTGTCGGATCGGAACCCTTGCCATCGAAGCCTTTACGATCGGAGCCAGTGCCGCCAAGCCCGCCGCTGAATCAGATCGGGGATGACGACGAGGATTCGGAAGAAAAAACTCCAGATGACCATACCGGCGCGCATTTTCCGGTCGCTCCGAGCGCTCCGCCAGCGAAACCGGAACCCGCCCTGCCACCGAAAGGCCTGCTTGAGAGAGCCTCGACTGGCATCGGTATTCTGATCGGCGTCGGTATCGTCAGCGCGTTGGTTGCGGCTATCTATCTGGCGATCGACAGTATCTTCGCGTCGTCGACCATCGGCACAGCACTGCTTAGCCTTCTTGCTCTCGGTGTGATCGTCTGGGTTGGCGGCATCGCTATCGCTATCCGTACGATTCTGCGTCGGGCGCGGGCCCTACGCCTTTCGATGGTTGAGCAAATTGTCCTCGACGAGAGCGATGGATCTCCAGCAAGGCACTTCCAAGTCACCGCCGTCGAAAAGAAGTTCAAGTTCGGCTGGCCGCCTTGGAAAGACCAAGAGAGAGGCTTGCCCGGCGTGGCGGTGGAGCTCAGCAAGAAGGCTGAAGAATATGCCGCCCTCTGCCCTCGACTCAGCGAGCTGGCGGAATCCGATTTTGCCAGTTGGGAACTTTTCGACTTGCGAATGCACCGGGGTCATAATCTTGCTTGGGAAGGCATTCTGGGCGCGAAGAGGACGCTGCATGCTCGCCGTCAAGCGCGGGCCAGCGCATGGCGTAGGTTTGCCGATGGTGGCGGCATAGAGAGTAGTGGCGTACTGATCGCCACCGGCTCGACTCTCGGCCTTGACGCCGTCTTGCGCGGCTATGCATCCCTCGGTGGCTTCGGTCTCAAGCTGCGGCCGATGGACGGCTCGGGGCTCGAGAATTTAATCGATGCCGCGGAGTCGGAAAAACGACCCGAGCGAGTCGCGCACTTCGTTGGTGGCTATATCAGATTGTCGAGCGGAGGCCTGCGATTCCGCTTGAGTGATGATCGTAAGGGCTCGCACTTCGATCTGCGGGCTCAGGATGTGGTCGCCCGAATGCCGGATCTCGGCCTGGTGATCCTGCAGGAAACGCCCGTCTCTGAAGTCTTGAAGCGCTCAGGCGCGGATAGGCGCCAGGCCGACTGGCTGCGGGAATTTGCCGCTGATCTTCAGCTCCAGGGCGTCCCCGCGGTGATGACCCTGCCGCATCTGCCGCCGGCGACTGCGGCTGAATGTATCGAGCAGATTGCCAAGCTGCTCATCCGCCGCCGTCGACTGCTCGATGTGGTGCTCGGCCGATTCGCCACGGAGGTGGATATGGCGCTGCTCGATACCGTCGATCGGATCCGTCGCATCATCATGCGCACTGATAGCTTCCGCACGGATGGCGTCAGCCGAGAGGCGGCGTGGGATGTCGTGCTCTACGCACCGCCGGGTTGGCTCAACCCCTTTGCCAAGTCACAGGCATCAAGCGGGAATCCTGCATCGAAGTCCGACGTAGAAAGCGAAAGAACCCAAGACACCGCCTGAAAGTCAGGTCCACGAACAACTCCGAGGAGAACGCGAATGTCATTCATGGTACGCCTGCGCAAGCTCTTTAAGGAAGATCAAGTCAAGAGGATCATCGAGCCGCTGGATGAAGCGCGCACGGGCGAAGTTTCGCAGCTGATCCTGCCTGAGAGACACTATTTCCGGTTGCGCATGGTCGAGATGTTCATCGATCGCAAGCGCTGGTTCGGCAAGACTTGGTTTCCGGCGATTCAGGGATTGGTGTCCTCGACCTATTCCGGCAAGGATCTCGAGCTGCCCTCAGTCGTCGATACCTCGAAGCTCTTCGACGAGCAAGCGGGTACCGGCGATATCGCGGTGCGCAACTTCGCGCTCACCCCGCTGATGCCCTATCGTGGCAATAAAGTCGAGATCTTCTGCGGTCTCTTCGGCATGGAAGGAGAGAATCATTTCGCCAAGATGATCAAAATCTTGAGTGATTTCTCAGGCCTTTTGGCCGTGCCACAGCTGACCGCGGCGCTGAACGTCGCTGGGCCGCTGGCATCCGGAGTCCAGGATCTCTTCGCCTCTGACGGCCGCATGCATCTGAGCTATCACGACGAGTGGGTGAGCGCGATCGATCCGCAGAATGCAGCCGAAAATGCCTTCCGATCGGGTTATGTCGCGGTGATTCGCGCCACCGAAGGCGAAGTCGACACGCAGGCCCTGCGGGTTGAGAATCAGCAGCTGCGCATCGTCAAGAACGGTCAGAGCGAGCCTTTTACCGGCCAGGACCATATGTTGATCCACGTCGAAGCGCGCAGTGAGCGCGACGATCTGACGCGCCTGACCAGCTTCTACCAGCCCTATACCGATTCGCTGGTGGCGTTGGGCAAATCAGAAGAAGACCAGGCCAAGACTCTGATCTGCCAAGCGCTGGCCGCGGCCCGCGTGAGCGTCGATCTGACCGACGCCGACCGCTCGCGAGTCACCGGTCGGTTGAAAGAGCTCTACCTCGAAGCCAAAGCAGATATCGGCTTCCAGGGACTGGTCGAGAATGAGGCCTCGGCCGAGCGCCGTCTGCGTACGACCCGCTCCGCAGCCGGCGCCTATGAAGCTGGTGTGCCGAGTCTCGAGGAGTTGTGGGAAGGTCTCTGAGCCGCTGATCCCTGCGGAATCGCGCTCACCTGCCGGCCAGGGCTTCTTCGATCGGCTGGCCATCTCGTTTGTAGACGACACCGCCCTTGATCACCAAATCGACCCTCTGTAGCAGGTTGATATGGCGCAGCACGTCGCCACGCACGGCGATGATGTCGGCCAGCTTGCCGGCAGTGAGCGTGCCCCAACGGTCGAGCACGCCCATCATCGAGGCCGGCCAGTAGGTCGCCGCGCGAATCGCGTCCATGGCCGGGATATCCATCACCTCGACCCAATTGGTGAGCTCATTCCAGGTCGACTGGCAGTGGAACTTCATCGGGATACCGCTATCCGTGCCGATTAGAAAGACCACACCAGCGTCTCGGAGCTGAGCGATCTTCCTTTGTAGAGTCGGCCGGCGCAGCGGCGTCAGCTGCATATAGTCGAGGTGACCAGGCTTCGTGATCGATTGTTGGATATCGGCAATGATGTCTGCTCCCAGGCCTCGATGCCAGCACGGGCTGTCGAGGAATTCAGGATTCTCGACCGTCAGCGGGTAGTTCCATAGGCCCTCGACCGTCGGGGTCCAGAAGAGTGGGCCACCGGCGATACGGCCGGTGGCCGTGCGTTCGCGGAGCATGCGGATGACATCGTCGGGATACTCGGGGGCGGTGGTGAGGCCGGTATGCTCGAAATTATCGACACCGATCTCGAGACCGCGTCGAATCTCATCTGGCCGGTGGGCGTGGGCCACGACTTTGAGGCCGTGCTCATGCGCTTCAAGCACAATCGCCCGCGCTTCCTCGAGGCTCATCTTGTCTTGGTCGATCAGCTTGACGATGTCGGCGCCAGCTTGCGCCAGTTGACGTACCTTGGCGCGGGCGTCCTCGGGGCCCTGGACAGCCCAGCGGTAGCCTTTTTGCCAATCATCGACCTCGTGTTGCAGAAAAGGCCCCGATACGAAGAGACGCGGTCCGGGGATCTCGCCCTTCTCGATGCGCCTTTTCACCGCGATCGACGCCTCGAGCGGCGCGCCTAAATCGCGAGCGCTGGTGATGCCGGCGAGCAGTAGCTGGACTGCTGAGGAAGGCATGATCTCATCGGCGAATCGATCGGGATAGGTTTTCTGCCAGTGTGGATAATCGGCATGGCCGTTGATCATGAGGTGGGCATGGCTCTCCCAGAGTCCCGGCAGCACATCCATGCCCTCGGTCGAAATCACCCGGTAGCCTTCGGGCACCGGCAGTGTCTCGACGCTGCCGATTTCTTTGATCATCTCGCCGCTAATCAAGACGACGCTATTGGCAATCGGCCGATGACCGTAGCCATCGATCAAGCGACCGCCGACCAGCGCGACCTGCTCCTGGGCGCTGGCGATTGTTGGTAGAAGGCCGAGTAGGAGAAAAGCCAGTAGAGCGAGAAGTCGGCCGGCGGCGAGCTTCTCAGGCGCGGGCATCGTGGGCGTGGGCATTTGATCTCCGTGTCGGCTCCGGGCTCTTGGCCCCGAGAATAGGCGGGTGGAGGCAAAACATAGACTCTTGGGCAGAGATTCTCGCATGGCCGAGAAAGGTGTGATTCAATCACGCTTTGATTGCCTCATTAGCTTCTCGGCACGATGTCGAGATGCTGCAACCCACCTCGTCTTCGACACAGACCATCAGCCATCAGGAGTCGTCCATGAAGCGAATCACTTTTCTCTGCGCCATCCTTCTCACCCTCTTCGCCCTTCAGGTCGGCAGCGTTGCGGCCGAAGACGGCGAGAAGACACTGGTCGGGGAATATAATTGGAATCAGGGTGTCTCGGGCGAGCTCAAGGCTATCTTCACCCCTGACGGAGACGGCCGATGGCAGGTCGATTTCTACTTCGACTTCCGCAGCGCGCCGCATGTCTATTCCGGCACCGCCAAGGGCAGCCTCGACGGCACTGTCGAAGGAACGGTCAAGAATGACAGCAAGAACCGCACCTTCACTTTTGAAGGCGCGTTCAAGGATGGCGTCTTTGAAGGTAAGCACGCTGAGACCACGCCAGGCCGGGCCCGCGCCACCGGCACCTTGAATTTGAAATAAGGATCGCGAAGCTGCCGTCGGGCTCAACTTCAGGTCTGGTTCAAATTCAGACCCTGGTCAAGTTCAAGCTCGCACACCTTCGAGATCCTCGAGCAGCGCTGCGACGTTGGGGTAGCGCTGATCTCGGTCGCGCTCCAGGCAACGCGAGATGATGCGCTCGAGATTCGGTGGGATCTCCGGCCAGACCTCGCTCGGTCGCGCGGGTTCCTCATTGAGCTTGCGAGAAATGACCTGCATCAAGCTGCCGTCTGATTTGAAGGGCAGACGGCCGCAGAAAATCTCGAAGAAAACGACGCCGCTCGAGTAGATGTCGGCCCGCTCATCCGGCTCCTTGCCTTCGATTTGCTCGGGCGCCAAGTAGAAAGGCGTGCCGACGATCGGTCCGTCACTCGTCTCATCGCCGCGCCGACGTCGAATCGTCTGCGCGATGCCAAAATCCATCAGCTTGACGTTGCCCGCTGGCTCGATGATCATATTTTCCGGCTTGATATCGCGGTGCAAGACGGATTGGGAATGTGCGGCTGCGAGGCCGCGGCAAAGCTGACGGGCCATATGCAATCCGGCTGAAGGTGGCAGCTGGTCACTTTGCTCGAGCAGCTGCTTCAGCGTCACGCCGCGCACGAACTCCATTGAGATGAAAGGCAAACCGTCGGCGTCACCGAAGTCGAAGGTACGCAAGATATTCGGATGGCTGATCTTGCGCGCTAGCTTGAGCTCATCTTTGAGCTTCTCGAGGCCAGTCTCGTCGACGAAGGCGTCTTGTTTGAGCATCTTCAGCGCTACCAGCTCGTTGAGCTCCCGATCGTGCGCTTTATAGACAATGCCCATGCCGCCGGCACCGAGCTCGCCGAGGATCTCGAAGCGCCCACCGAGAACGCTGCCGGGGCCGATACCAGCCAGAGTGACCCGTGCTCCGCCGCCCGTATGTATCGTTGCCGTGGTGCCCGAGCTGAGCGCCATGGTGGTGCCGGCGTCGGTCTGCGCCAGCCTCGATAGTGCTGGGGCGTCGAGCGAATAGATCGGCTGCGAGCTCCAATTCGTTTGGTGGGGTTTGGCCGCCAGGGACAGCTCAGAGAGAGCCGGCTGCACCAAGGACGTTGTCATCGTCGTCATCAGCAGCGTTTGAGGGCGGGCGACGCGCATCAAATTCTCAATCTCGTCGATGACGGATCCGGCGAAGGTCAGGGTCGGGCGATTGTGCCAGGCGACCGATCCGAGCACCACCTCGCCACTGGCCATCGCCACCAGCACGGAGATCTCCGGCATCGAAAAGAGCTGCGCTGCGGCGGTCAATCCGCGCTGAGCATGGCGGTCGCCGGTAAAGCGCAGGATGAGGCGATGCCCGGCCACCGCCTCGAGGCTGCCGCCTTGAACCGAGGCCAGCCTCGAGATTCGCCGCAGGTCGCGAGCCAGCGCTTCGATCGAGCTACCGGGCTGGGCGCTCAGCAGGCGTTGGCCGTAGTCCTTGAGCTCGATGCCGAGGATCGTGACGACCTCAGTGCGGGCCGGGACGCTGTCGCCACCGGCGCCGGCTTTTTCCTGGTCGGGAAGGGTGCGAGTCAGCTCGGTCAAATAGACCTGCATATCGCGCTGTTCGCGAAGCTCTGAGAGCAGCGCCTGGAATGCGCTCGCCAATTGTCCGACTTCATCTTGGCGCTCGGCGCCGGTAATCTCGACATCGAGACGGCCGTCAGCAGCCGCTTCAGCAGCCGCGGCGAGTTGCCTCACTGGCCCCAGAAGGCGCCGGGGGAGCAGGAAGGAGGCGATCAGAGAGAGCACGATCGCCGCCACTCCGACCATCGCCAGGACATTGCCGATGCGCGAATAGGGGGCTAAAGCTTGCTCGAGAGAACCCAGATTCACCACCCGGCCGACCACCGTCTCGGTGACATCTCGGACTGGTCGCACCGTGGCCAGATAGCGGTCACGGCCAAGCCGGACCTCACTGGGCTCATCTTGCAAGGCGGAATCGACCCAGGTCGCCAATTCAGCGGCGGCGGCGGGGTCGAGTGTGGTGGCGACGGCTTCGAGGGCGCCGCTTTGTTTCGCCACCAGGAAGCTCACCTCAGTCCCTGTGACCTGACGCAATTCGAGAGCGGCGGCGTCATCGATCGCATAGGCAGCGATGAAATAGCCTTCGAGCACGCCTGAGGAAACCAACGGCACGAGCACGGAATAGAAAAGGGCGTCATCTTTGACCCAGACACCGTCAGCGCTGTACTCGCCGCCATTCATCGCCGCGATGAAGATCGGCGTCTGCGAGAGATTGGCTTCGCCTCCGCGCAGGTCGGTTCGAGCCACGACCTGGCCTTCCAAATCTGTGACGATGGCGAAGTCGAAGCCCATATCCCGTTGCCGTTCGTCCAGTTGATCGATCAGCGAAGCCGCGTCGCCGTCCTGGATCGCCACGACCAGGTAGGCGACGAAATTGGGATCGCTCGAGACCGTCGAGGCACGCAGATAAAGTTGGTCGAGCCGCGTATTCGCGAGATCGGATTGCACAGCAGTCGAGCGTTCCAGATCCAGCCGAACCGCGTCGCGGCCAATCGAGTCGCCGAGCAGGCGAGTGAGCAAGACCGATGCACCCACCGCCAGGACCACCAAGAGCGCCGTCAGCAGGAAGATCTGTTGGCCGAGGGAGAGCCCGTCGCGGATCTTGTCGATGAGATTTGGGGAGTCAGTAGGCTTTGCCACGGCGTCTCTTATAGGGCTTGCCGAATTTATTACGGTGAGGTAGCAGGCGCGGTTTGGTGACTTCGAGGCGGAGATCTGTCGACCTGGAGCTCGGCACGATGAGCTCTAGGGATTTTGTTTCCGCACGCTCATGCCAAGCCTCGAGTCGGCCGGGTCCGGCCGGCAAATCGCGCAGGATAAAAGATCCGTCAGCTTCGGGCCGCACGAAAAAAGGCGTCTCGAGGGCGATCACATAGGCGACCATCGAATGGTGAACATTGCAAAAGATCTGCACCACGCCAGGGCGCTTCATGCGCGCTTCTTTGGCTTCGCCCCGGCGGTAGAAACCAAGGTCGAATCGATTGCCGGAAGAGAGTGAGAAGACGTTGTGCAGGATTCGGTCGTCATTCGGAAAGCGCACGAGACTGCCGACGGGCACGGCCAAAACACGCGGAGCGAAGGACTTACGCGTCATCGTGATGTGAAAGGGCTCAGACGGCACCTTCAGCTTGACGGCCTTCTCCGGCACGAAGTAGACGACTGAGGTGAGGACCTCGCGGCCTTTCTTTTCTTTACCGTCTTCGATCAAGGTCACGCGGCCAGAAATCTCCGCCGCCGTCACGGGCAGAGCGCAGAGGCCGATTACGGCGAGCCAGGCGAGGGGGGTCGAAGGCAGGAAATTCGAGGGCATCGGTAGACTTTTCAGGTTGGTTGAAGGCGACAGATTAGCAGATCGCGGCGGCTCGAGTGGACGCCCCTGGCCGCTTCTTCGTATGCTCCGTCGACGCGCATCGAAAGATTCGCTTCAACTCCTCAACCGGTTCTACGTGACCCGGCGCTACCAACCGCCGCACGCTCGATAACGGAGTCATCATGACCACTGCCACTTTACCTTCGCCGACCGAGCAGACGGCGCAAGTCGATCACGAAACCGCCCCGCGCGGCCTTTTCGATATCAAGCCATCCGAGATCTTCAGCCTCATGCGCCGTGGAGTTCTTGGTCAGAACAAAGCGCTGCGCTTCGTCTCGGTCGCTGTCTACAAACATACGACGGGCAAAGTTCCGGGCAATTTGCTGATGATCGGCAATTCGGGCACTGGCAAGACGACGCTGATGAACAATTTGCAGCGTCTCTACAACCAAGTCCCCGAATACCGACCCTTCCGCGCTGTGACCATTATCAACGCCAACCTCTTGGTCGATGTCGAACGCATGGAATTCCAGCCGCAGCGACTTTTTCAGGCGGTCGAGCAACGGGCGCGCGCGATTTGTTCCGAGCATCCGAGCCCGGAAGAGCTGAAAGTCGCCGTCGAGC
>JAOBYG010859910.1:0-13683 GCA_025403545.1 Epizoanthus stellaris | reverse complement strand
GGGGGAGAGGGTGGGGGGGGGATAGGGTGGACTTGGAAGCGGGGAGGGGGAAGGAGGCTTAGCTTATAACCGGCATTTTACGTTATCTGATTCATGTTTATATATATAATACATAAGGCTAAGAGAAAGTAATCAGCCTAATCCTAATAGACATAATTACAAATACTAAAACTGTAACTTAACTATCTCTAGGAATAATATTTTCACCACTGAGTTAATTATTTATGGTGTGGGTTATAATCAATTCATCAGATAATATCAGTTTGTAAAGCAACAGTACATGTTTGTCACTCTCAGATCCTGCAAAATTGGTTAGCGTACCTCAACCTTTGACCCTTGTAAAGCAATTGGATACCGTGGTGAGACTAACCTGTGCTGCTACAGGGACTCCTATTCCTACAATACAGTGGAGAAGGAATGGTTACCTTGTACCTATTGCGCAATCTAAAACAAGATCAGAATTGACTCAGACGGAACTGGTTCTAGATAAACTTGTACCTGGTCAATCCGATACTTACACCTGTGTGGTTAGAAACACGCCGTTAAAGGAGATTAATGCAACAGCTACTGTCGGTATGTTCATTTCCTTCCTTGTTGCTTTTTAGGACAAGAGTTCTGACATCAATAAATAGGAATGGTGTTGATGCTGACGAGGAACTGGACTATTTGACAATTGCACTGCAAGCTTGTAGTTCGAATGGGCGAATGGTTGATGAGGCACAGCCGAGTTCACTGTCGGTCAAAAATAAATCGGCAGTCGTTAATCTGCTTGCTTCAAAAATACAATAAATTTAGAGTTTCAAACAACTTATGTCAACTAGAACTAGATTTAATAAACTGATTCTCCACATTACCACTATCCTCCAGATTCAGATTATAAGGGACGGACCATTTGATCTTGTACAGGGTGGGGGTGGGGGCGGAATGGAAGCAATATTTTCGTATTTTGTTTGCATCATAGAGCCTGCCTGCAATTGTATTTTTGGGAGGGGAGTGGCAATGCAAATTTTTTTTTGTACAATACTTGTGACCAGATGTTTGACATCTTGTAAGTCCATAGGCATACTTCTCAAGAAAAAAGTTTCAAGATTTTTTTAGAAGGTTAATAATAATATTTTTGCCCAAATAATTATGAAAATGTGCATTCTGAGTTCGATCGTCCAAATTTGCAATAAACTAATTTCGAGCTTAACTTGCACGCCCTGGCGGAATGTGTTTATCTTATTGTTCATGAAAACGGAATCTGGTAAAATATCTATAAATTAGAGAGTTAATGTTTAGGAGGGTTCGGGGTACACTCCTCCAGAATTTTTGAAAAAGTTGCTTTAAAAAGACGCTATTTACTGCATTTTGATCTCACTTCTCCAATTAGCAATAAACAAAATTACCAGCTCAATTTGTTCATGCTGACTGTGTGTACTGCTCCTAAGCCTCTCTCTCAGGTGGTATTTTTCCACCCCTTCCCTCTCAGGACGGAAGGATTGCATCAACACCTCCCCCCTAATTTTGCAATTTTTGGTTAAAAAGTGGAAAAAGATAAATCACCAAAAGCGGCGTAACGTAAATCAAACAAAACCAAAATATTTTGTGGAAGCATAGGTTATACATCTAAATGCTTGTATCAGTTATTTGATCTGTAAATGATTCGGTTTTTATAAAAACCAGGATGGTTTTGGAGAGATTTAGCATGAGAAGCGATACGCGGAGTCGAAAACAATCATCTATAAATACGCTAAGAAATAGAGTACGTGCATTCGATAACACAGATAGTATTGTGTCAAAAGGATAACAGAAGCCAATAAAACTAAGAAAATTTATAAATTGATCTGCTACCCCCTCTATCTCGGGACGAGGGGTTGATCCAACCGCCCCTCCTTATCCTATGGTTGCCGTTTTTCCCAGTTTTTGGCACTTACCTATGCGCATCGAGATCAAAAGGGGGTAAAATGGGAAATGAGCGTTATTGGCTAAAATGCAAAAGCGCTAAGACAAAAATTCCGAAAGGGGATTAATACCCCCTCCCCTCCTGAGAGAGAGGGTTAATGTTCGTAGAGACGCAATCTGGCAGAATGTGTAGAAAAATCAGAGTTAAAATATTTAGGCGGTCCGAGGCATGCTCCTGCCAAAAGTTTGATAATTTAGGCAAAAAGTGCCGCGCCCTTTTCAAACGTCTCTAATTAAAGAACCATTGAAGATATAGCTCAAACATTTTATGACTTTTTCTAAAGTTTATTTGGGAAAGTTTTGGCATATCAAACTTTTGTTAATTGAATAATATGTCTTCAGTTACAGTTTCAGTTACAGATCTGAAACATTTCTCCTTTTTTCCTTTAAATTATTTTTTTTATTTTTGTTCATAAATGTTTTTAGAAATGAAGTCCATTTCTAAACCGTTTGAACAATTTTAAACAACTTGAAATAATTTTCTGACGTCAATAAAACTATCAAGATGGCCGCTAAGAAATCTAAGACGATGGGTTTGTAACGTCGTTTAACAACCACACGTTATAATAAACATTTTTAGATGTGCTACTTATCATCCAAATTTCATTACATTAGCCTATTATAAATAGTTCCAAAGTCAGAGGGCGGGGGCATCCCCCCCCCCCCCTGACCCGCCAAGGACACCACAAAATGCACGAGTCCAGATAGGGTTAATATGAGAATATGATGATTAGACCTTAAAGAACTCTTGCGCCTGCGTTGTCGGCGAGTACATGAATGAGTTCGATGTATAATGAACGAGGAATTTCGAATACTGCATGAGGCTTTAGCCGAAATTTTGGGTTAATTATACATTGAACGAGATCATGTATTCACCGACAAAGCACAATCAAGAGTGCTTCAACATATTTAATATTCAAGTTGAGTACGCTGCAAGATACTAAAACAAAACAACCAGACACAAACCACACGTCTAGTTGAACCAGAGAAAACCAAATTTCATTCATGAGATGCTGCCAGGTACTGAACTAAGGCGAACCGATGTGAAAGCAACTAAATTTGTCGAGGAAATAAAGCCATTCCTGTCCACGTGGTACAAATAGACCAATCAGAATCGAAGGATTAGTATAGCGTACGAAACTTGAATATTAATACGTATTATTAAATACAACCCAATGGTTATTGAATTTCAAGCAATTTGATTGGTTCAGTACTCACTGATTATCAGGTGATATTCATGAGTTTGATCTTATATGGAAAACAGGTGTTTCTTAAAACAGAAGTAAACTTTCAAATCCTCCTGTTTTGCGCTTGGTTTACACTAAATTCCGTTCGATTTACACAAAACTGAAAAGAAAAAAGTATGTTTTGATTTGGTACTTAATAAACCAATTTGTTGGATATGAGATGATCATAGCCAACTCGGCGCTGCGCGCCTCTTTGGCTATCTATCACCTCATATCCAACGCATGTTCGCGGAATAATTGTTAATTAGTACATTTTGTGCCATGCTATTCTTATCTATAGTAAATCAGATATTTCTTTACAAATACACCAACTCTATTTCATGTTATGAAGGGAGTAGTTATACTCTCAGTCGCTTTATGCTACAGAAACCGGAGTTAAGCACCGTCTCTGATAAACCACATTGGCTTATTTAATCCTTGACTGGGGCAGACTTTACTTTATTTCATGTTATGGCTGTTGTCAGTCGCATTCAAGGACAGTGTAGGATTGACTAGAAGACAGTCAGGCTGCTATTTAATAACATGGCTTGATTTAATACCATGCGGAAAAACGTATAATAAGAACTTGTTGTTTCAAAATTTGCTTTCAAGAGATGCGGACATGCGCAGATCCAGGCATTCCAAAACATGGCCACAGAACCGGTTATAGGTTCTGGGCAGGGGAGAAGGTAATCTTTGTGTGTGAGACTTGCTACAGACTTCTGGGGCTCGATACAATCTTGTGTTTAGCTAACGGTACTTGGAATTCAGTTCTCCCGGTGTGTGCAAAGAGCACAAGTCTAAATAGAACAGGTGAGTCCTTATTCGCCCCTTGCACAAATCCCACAATGCATCTCCTTTTCGGGAATATCCGGTTTCTAACGATCAACGAAACAATAGTCGCCGATTGCGAACACCCATTTGTGCATTGTTTAGTGGATCATAGGAAACCGGAAGTTTCCGAAAATGAGATGCAATGTGATAATTGTGTAAATGGTCTATTGACATTGAATAGAGAAGGGGGATTTTCTTATATGCTCGAAAGTTTCAGATATTATGTAACGACGTTGTCTTTATCAAGGGTGTTTTAAAAGGTAAAGTTTGTCCGGGATGGATCATTGTCATTCAAAACCTTTGTAATATAACATTTTTTTTCTTATTAAGTCCGCTTCGAGCTTCTTAATTTGAATTCGTCAGAAAAATTGCCTTTATTAATCTGATCCTGCTGCAACCCTTTTTGAAGCCAGCTTTTCAAATATTCACAAAAGACAAATTGTGTTGATTATTAAATCGTATTCTCTATAATAACACGAGAGTACGGTATGTTTATTTGAAGATTGTGCAACCCTCAAAAGGTCAGGCATTGGAAAGACAGGAGTATGCAATATTAATCCAGATGGACTCGCGCCTATTAAGGTATTCTGTGACATGGACACTGATGGAGGTAGGTGGATAGTCATACAGAGGAGGATAAATGGTTTGGTTGAATTCTTCCGAGAATGAGACAGCTACAAGCGAGGCTTTGGTTTCCCATCAGGGGAGCTCTGGTTGGGGAACCGCAACATTCATCGACTGACTGCAGGCCGTAACACTATGCTTCGTGTGGAACTGGAGGACTGGAACGGGAATGCCGTACACGACTAATACGGCACCTTATACTTGGGTGATGAAAGTGACAAGTACAAACTGACTGTGGGCTCGTATTCGGGTACAGCGGGTGACTCGCTAGCATGGTATCATAATGGGATGTACTTCACTACAAAGGACCGTGACAATAATCCGGACGGTCGTTGGAACTGCGCCCAGCGTTTCACAGGCGCATGGTGGTACAAGTCCTGTCACAAATCAAACTTAAACGGCAGGTACCCAGGTAATACATGGAGTAATAAAGGGATCACCTGGAGACAATGGAGGAATGATTATCTCTCAATGAAGAAATCCGAGATGAAAATCAGGCCGTCTTCATTCAAGCCGTAATCAAGATGATATTGATGTTGACAACGAATAATATATCACATTCACAAATAAATTTTGATGATGATAATAATGAGGATGATGAGGGTGATGATGATATACACAGCCGTTGATAATGATAATGATGAAGATAATGACGATAATATGGATGATTATGGAATATATCACATTCGCCAATACTTTTTCATGATGAAATGATAACGATAATTATTGTGATAATAGTATATCACATCGACAAATGAATGTTGATGATAATGAGAATAATGACAAGGAGGATGACGATGACGATGATGGTATAAGACACTGACACATAGACTATTATTAACTAATGTTTTACTAGGAAGCCCTTTCATAATCATGATTTTCAAAGGGGTCATAAAACATAATTAATTATAATAACATAATTACATTAGCGAAACAAGTATAATAATAATAATAATAATAATAATAATAATAATAATAATAATAATAGTAATAGCATTTGATTCCAAGCAGTTGTTATTTTTACACTGTATAAATTGTAACCCTTTTTAACATGTAAACACATCCATTGTAATTCATTTTTAATGCGAGAATGTGTAATAAATACATTATTATTATTATTATTATTATTATTATTATTATTAATAATAATAAACATATACATGGCCTAGTACTAGTAGATTACAGGACTGAGTTGATGGTGAAAAAAGTGGATTTTAAAAGTAGAGATAGTAGTGCCGTCTCTTACATCTAACGGCAGAGAGTTCCAGTCCTTAATGGTGTTATTATGATGACTAAACACTGATAACGATAATGATGATAATGATGATGATGATGACGACGACGATAATAACGATGATTAACGTGATAGTAATATATTAAATTTACACATAAACTTTGATGATGATGATGATGATGATGATATAAGACATTGACAGAGAATACACAACTAGAAAAAAGAATGGGTGAAAAAATTGCTGAGCCTGGAATCAAACCCGGCTCTAGTGATTAGTTACAAGTTATATGGAACTCGACCACTGGGCTTTCTACACTAGCAACGTAAGTAGAAATCATGTTACCCTTTCAGGTGCCACACTCTGCTCATTGGCGTGTTTACAGCTATGTACACGTTTTCTTTTTATTAGGACTGTTTCTCAGTTGCATTCCATCGAGAAGAATTGGCGAGTGGTCAACCCTATAGGATTAAAATCAGGAGAACGGTTCAATTTCCGGTTGATTATATTTCTAGCCATTCTCTCCTTCTAAGTATTTATGTTCCATACTTTCTCATATGTTCCGTTTTCTTTCACAGACCATAGAGAAATCATCTTTCGAACGGTAATAGAAAGCTAAGCAATTATGTAACTGGGTTTACTTGTTGGTTATATTTTCTCAACTCATTTGATAGTCCATATCCGGTATATTACTCTCGAATATATCCGAGAATCGCTAGTCACTACGTAGGTAATTATATAATCCTCGGCCCAGTTGTTCGAAAGTAGGTTAACTTTAACCCAGGGTTAGGACAAATGTTAAATTGAAATTTCTTCATCCAGGAATACGTAATTCAGAGCATATAAAGTATTGTTGACATAACTCAGAAACCCAGTTACATTCGTCCAACATGACAGCCCAAATCAGTCTATAAGGAAGTAAACCAAACTGGGGGTTAAAATTTTAACCCTGGGTTAAGGTTAACCCACTTTAGAACAACTGGAACCACGACGGTAGAAATGAAATCTAGAATATTTTAATAACCTAGACCATTTCTAGAACCTAGTGACTTAACCCTCGGACGCGGCCAAGGTATTTTTTGTAACATATTAGCCCAATATTTTCTATATGGATAAAGATAAAGACTTGGTATTTGACATGCAATTAGCTTAGACCTATCTAATTAGATTCCATGGCAACAATCATGCATTACTTAATTATTGTTGCTATGGCAACAACATTTAAAAATGAACGTCCGCCATCTTGGATATTTCGATTTCTTAAATATTGACCGATTCTTAGCAAAACAATATTAATACAAAGTATTCAAACTGAAAATTTTACTGCTTCGTGTTAGCGAATGTTGAACATCTTAGGGCCCGTTTACATGTGAGCCGAGGTGAGTTTCATCCAGGGAAGAGTGTGGTCCCTGGATAAAAAATAATATTCGTTTACGCGAGTGGTTTCATCACGGGATCCCGGGATGAAAATCATCTTGCCCTAGATGAACTTCATCCTGCCCGAGAAAAAACTAATCTCGCCCGTGCCTTCAATTGTTTTGGTCTGCGATATTCCGTGCCCGGGATGGAAAACCAGACAGTGTTTACATGTAACTTTCGTCCCGGGAAGACTGTATACATGGGATTTTTTGTTGCGTTTTTTTCCGGGACGAGATTTCATCCCGGTGCTTAGGACATGTTGATTTGATTGAAAAGCGTTATCTGTTATTGGGGTGTTTAGGGATTGCAGCCCAACAATTTCAAGGTTTCCAGAATGACTGTTTCTGAGAAACCGAATCTCGTTTGCGCCTTTCCTCTTCTAAGATGTTCAAGTAGGCCTTGGACTGAAAGTATGCTATATCAGCCTGTACATCGTGAATTCTAGAGATATGAACTCTACCATCACCACAAATTGTAAAACTAGCTTTTTCACGATTGCATGAGCAAGTAAAGTTACACATGCATCGGGGTTCGCAGCTACTTAGTCTCCCCTCTGTGGTTTTCTCATTTGGCTGTCTTGGAGGTTGATATTTCTTCCCGTTTCTACGGTTTGAACTTTCGTACTTATCACGTGTTGTGTAGGTGTGGAAAAGGTAATTGGTAGCCTGGAGACGAGACGCAAGCAGTCTGCACTGAGCAACAGAGAATCCGCCGGGAAAGCTGACATCAGGGCATATGTACGCATGCCCAGTGTGTGATATTTTCTTGTAACACCTTTGACTTTGTAAACAATCTAAAACAAGAGAAAACACAACAGAACAATGTTATACAATCATGTTATAGCATGGAGTGTCAAATTAATGTCACAATTCTTAGGTAAAAATAGTTATGATAGTTATAGTGTATTGTTCTATTACTCTCAATCTATTGTGCCTGATGCTTGCGACCAAACTATGAAAAATATTGCGTGTAACAAATGTTATCGTAAATACCATTTAATTTAATGTACAGCATCTTTGAAAGCAAGAATACCGTCCGACAACTCATTAATCATTATAATAGTCGCCTAATAAACGTGTATTTACGATAACCTAAAACACATAGACCTACGTAACGAAACTTGACATAACACCATGTACTGACATTTAACCTGAAATAACTTAACCTAACATAACATACTCTAAGGAAACATAAAGTACCACAACCTATATATACCATACCCTAACTATCCCATCAAACCTACTCTGTCTATACTGGAGCCCATCCTGATCTAATCCAATCCAACAAATTCAATCTAATCAAGTCAATCTAATTTATTCTAATCCGATCCGATACCATCCAATCTAGTCTAGTCTAGTATAATCTAGTCTAAACTAATCTTGTCGTTGGTTAGATAATCAAGTACAACCCTTTGGAATTCAGTCATCATAATATTAGCCAAAACTGGAATAATTTATCTGTAATAGTATTGGTTGCTTATAACTGTAAACTTTTCCCATCCCTCTTTCACTGCATGAGTAAGTATTACTCCGAAATATTGCAATTAACTTATCTAATTTTCGAACTTTTGGTTTTGTTCTGATATTTTGATGCACCAAAATGTCATTATTTGGACTGTGCTTTATTTTATTCTTCCTTCATCCATTAATCATGATCAGTGAGCTATCCTATTTTAAGCTTACTTCACATAACCTAGTATAACCTTCCCTCTTCTAACCTAATCCGTTGATTAAAATAAGGAAAATAATGGAACGCAACGCAACGCAATACAACGCAAAACGACACGGCGCGACGCGATGCGACACGAAAAAAACACAACACGGCACGACTGGTTGACATGACATAGCATGACACAACATAACACCTATAACATAACATCAAATATAACAGAATTCAGACGACATAGAATTACCTTGTGATGTGCAAGAATCGCTCTGACTCAAACTGTCGCAATCCTCGCTGAAGGAACTATCGCTGACCAGAGATTGATCTTCATCGAGGCTTTGGGTGAGATCAGAGCACATCGGCTCCAAAGCTGCCATATGTTTTGATTCAATCTTTGAATGACCTAAATGGAAACAGTTTCTGAAAATTATCTTTAGTACTCTATTATGGCTATCGGTAACAACATAAAAAGTAACTTTAGATCGAATTTCGCACACAAGTAGTCTTTCTTTACTATTTTTCGATTTAACAGTATATCTCAGAATGGTTAAAGTGAATAATTATTTCAGTCACCATTATAGTTATCATATCAGCATGTGTTTACACTCTAAGCGGTACAGACTTAGCAACTATCGATTTCTATTAAATGTAAACAATCATTTTCATTTTTAGAAAGTTTTCTAACATCTGCATTCCTCAAGTCTTAGTAACCTTTCTCACCTCGTGAAATCTCATATTTCCTTTTTGTGTTAGCGTGTGTATCTTCTTAAATAGTGTGTACCGTATTTACTCTAATAAAGGCCGCGGCGCTTATTACATTTTTAGATTTCTCGATGCGGCGCTTATTCGAGGGCGGCGCTTATTAAATTTAATTCAAAAGCAACCTTCTTGAATAAAATACAACAGCTTTTTAAATTCTAAAATAACAACAACAACAACAACAAAATTCGTGTAAAAGAGTCAACTACATTTTCTTTTTTCATTGTTGTACATGGCAATAAATTTCCGCTGTTGGTTTGAAACGAATCGTATTGTTTTTCATTTTTGCTTTGGCACTGTTCAAATAAGCGCCGCACTAGAGCTCAAGTGCTTGGAATAAGCGCCGCGTTGTAGTTGAGGCGTGCTGCGTTCATTCGAGAGCACGGCTTATTAGTATTTTTTCTCCCATGTAGGGAGCTTGTTCTGGGTGGGGCTAAATCGAGGAAGGCGCTTATTCGAGTAAATAAGAAACTCCAGAATAATATGATACACAACGTTTCCATTGCTCTTTTTTTACTTTGCAAGCGTGTACACATGTGTTTACTTTTTTTAAGTATTTTGAAATTAAAACATAAAGTAACTCTTCTGGCCCGGGTCACGTGACAGGAATAGCTCCTTAGTTAATTCAAGTGCACCGATACATATCATGCAACCAAATCTGATGATGACCTTTTGTGTCGAAGACGTTTGTTTTAACAGTAATACTTAAAAGTTTTACCATTTATAATTCTTAAATTTTACTGATAAAAAGATGTCAATACAAATCAATTTAATTTGCTTCTTTTCCGCCTGTTGTTATTAATCTCTTATACATACATAAATGCATGATATAAAGATATCAGCATTCTAAATTTATCTCGTTTTTCTAAATGCTGATATATTTATGTATTTTAATATGGCACAATAAGCAAGCTCTTGTTTATTTGCTTCTGCTGCATTTGATTTATTCTGCATCTGAATGGTCCTCTGTATCCGGCTCAAACTAACGTAAACTGATTAATATAAAGTAACGGGACACTGTCAGGCACAATACTGGTATTCTGCCGCACTGCATTTCTGTATAATATGGCAAAATATCTTCCAATAGGCAACTCAGTTCAGTGAAAATATTCTAAATATAAAAATAGAAAGTGATTGAGAACTAAAATGCAGGGTGGCACAGATAGAAGCATATTACGAATCATCAGATGGTGATCGATGTCGCTTTAAACTGAAAAAGGGTCGACATATGATAGCCGGTCAATATAACCTTGATACTGCCTTTATCCTCGGGCAATAGTACGCGTAACTGTTATTTTTGTGGAAGCGAAGAATAAGTTATTGCATGAACAGATTACGTATCCAGAAGCAGTCCGTATTTTTCAGAAAATGTCATTGCTGATTATATAATATACAATTGATGTTTAAATTGGGGAAAAACATAAAGACGTCAACCAGTTTCGTAGAATCTTGATGTGAAATATTTTGGTTTTGGCATATACGGTGAGCTAGTGTCTTAGAATATTTAAACTATGGTAAACTAGTTTCTAAAACAACTAGGTTTTCTACGTCGGTGAGTAGGCCAAATGATAGGAAACATCCCTGAGCTAAAAGTGGTTATGTTATGTTATGTTTTTCGTCGTGATGGTGGATATTTGGGGAGTAGGAAAAATGATGGGATTGATAAACTAAAAGTTGATATGTTATGTTTTTGCGGCGATGCTGGAAGCCGATTTGAGCTGACGATTCCAGCGCTAGTTTTTCTCCACAGCAAAAGTTTCTTCTCTTACGAAAGGCTAGCACGGAGAAAATTAGAAACAATGCTATAGTCGATTCCTTGTTCTCTATGTTTGTTGGCTAACAGGGTATACTGTACTTACTATAAGTATGAAGTCTGTCCTACTCCTGGTTTATCCCCGTTTACAAACGTATGGATTCTGGTGTAGATATCAACCTATAGTATATCTGCCAAACAACAGTACGGTTCATGACAGTTGCATTTGCATTGTACGTACACAAACACAGATTCCATAGCAATCTACCATAACAATAATTATAATAATCTATACACGTCATCGGAAACAATTTGTGAATATCAAGGTGTTAGTCGCTATAGTGAAACGACCCGACACGCATCCAGTAATTGTTCGAAAGTTAAGAGGCATCAACAACTGCTAATGAACTTGAAACAATTCGTGAATATCAAGGTGTTAATTTCTGGTGTAACGACTTGCCATTAACTATATTATTGTTGAAACGCTGAGAGACAACAGCGAGTGCTAATAACAGAAAATGCAAATGTGAAGACAGATGCAGCTGATTTGGTTATTTTTTCAAGACAATTTCTAGTTTAACTAATATGCGAATATTCTACTTGTTTTGGTTCTTGTGAAAGTTGTTGATCGTGTTTAGTTCCAATTAATTATTTCTCCAGGTTGTGTGTAATTTATTACTTGACCGTGCAATAAATAAATGGATTGTCTAGCTAGTTTATTCATGACAGATTTAGATTTTGTTATTATAAGGAATCGCACAGGAGTAACATAAGTATGGTTTTAAGATAATCAGAGCGGATTTCAAAATCACACCTCATCAGATCAGATCAACTTTGGAGCAAACGGAACGGCAAAAAAGTTGATAATAAACAACCCACAGAGCAGAATTTGATCAGTCATTCCTGGAAGATGGATATGCAGAAATTTTACGCTTTTTTGTTGACCACTTTCGTCAAAGTTTTACAGAGACCATCCATCTTCTCAATCTACTTACCGATATTTGCAACTCCCTTAATCGTTTCCGAGCCCGGTAGTATTCTTTGCGCATTGCATAACGACTGCTTTCATATGACTGCCGAACAGCTATCGACGTTGCGTTGTTAAATCTCCTTTTTCGGCTAATTGGATTAGGACAGGTGCGGGTTGTATTTAAAAAACAACTACAAAGACGTCTATTTGCATTGCCGTCATCATTATGTTCCATCACATTGATTTTTGTTTGCAATGTCAGTGGAGGAAATGTGAATTATTACACTATCGATTGTCTGTTTTAGACTTTTATATAAGTGTTACTTTGCCATCCATTTATCTTTTGTGGGTGGTAGATGATTGGTGATGGTAAATGAGGCCGGTAAACGGTAATCCAGCAGTATTCATGTATGTGGCTAGAGTTCGCTCATCTATCGTTACTTTGTCGTTTAATAATTGCAATTGATATGGAAGAAAACGGCTCGCAGTCTAGGTTGCTTGGAAACAGATTCAATAGGAGTAATTACATCAGTTTAATATCCGTGATAAGTATAAACTTATTTTGCGTATCATTGTCGTTGTAATATTATTTGTCAAAATATTTGTCAAAATATTTGAGAAAGTCAAAGCTAACTATTACCACATTTCACTTGGGTGAGTACTGATCAAAGTCTGAGAGAGCCTAAAAAATAGTAAAATGAATTTAGAGGATACCCCGTACTACAAAAAGAGAAACAGAGTCTAAAGTGTTACTTGGTGAGGAACGGTAAAGACATAAACAATTGGTGGATTTATATATAAAATTATAGTTCAAGGTGAAGTGCAGAGTGTTAAAATATATAACTATATGGTGTTTTCATAGATGGCAAATGAATACTCACATTACTAGGTAGAAGCATTACAATCAATCATTTGTTTAGTTGAGATTCAACTATCCAGGTGTGCAAAATCAAGTAACTAGCTTATAACTTTGCACATGGATGCAACTACTTTCGAAAATAGTTGCATCCATGTGTAAAGTTATAATCTCATTTACTTGATTCAATCATTTGTTCTTTAGATTCTTTTTGAATAAAGTAAAGGTTTCAGGTGAGGGTTTGCTGGGTGATTTTGGAGAGTAGTTTACGGAGTGTTGTGGCCAATCCATCCCCCATCTTCTTCTCCTGATTACATATTCTACATGGTCTTGCCCGAGCGATTTTTCTTTTTACACCCACTTCAAGATGGCGGATATGTACGTTAGAGCCTGGTAACTAG
>JAOBYG010858799.1:0-13684 GCA_025403545.1 Epizoanthus stellaris | reverse complement strand
CAAGACGCCAGAACTTTTGACGCCCGCTCTAATTTGCATGTTAACTGCAACTCTGTTTCGCCGTTAACTTACTCTTGGAATGAGCTTTTTGACATCCGTCGCCAGAGTCAGAGCAACCCGATTTCCCTGCCGGTGTTAATGGAACTGAAGTCTTTAAATATTCTCAAGTACAGAGGATGCAGAGCTGGGCAGCGTCGTCTTCCAGCGGTTTATAACTCTTCTTTCGGTTCGGATGTTATCGAGCATTACTCTGATTATGCTAATATCGCGTCTTTGATTTGTGTTAATCGTACCAAAAGTTCTTCAATGCCCCGTCGAGGTGTAAACTTCAGCAACCTTATATCACTGAAACGCAAACCTCTTGATGTCCCGTCCAAGTCTGTTACTGTCAATTTTTGTTCTCTAAATGCGAGATCTATCAGGAACAAGACAACACTTATCAAAGATTTTGTTGTGGAGTACAAAATTGATATTCAAGTTGTTGATGAAATAAGAACACTAACTACAAATTTGAATAGTCAAGTAGATGTTCAATCACAAGCCCGTAGATTATCAATCCCTGAGGACCGCTCGCAAAACTTTGGCGTACAACAACATTTACGACGAGTACCAATGCGTGACTCGCTTTCTGGGGTAGAACAACAAACCACAACTCAAAATACCCTACATAACTTGTTAACTGTCAGGGATTGTGATGGCGGACTACAACTACAACAGGCCGTAACACGTAACACCTTATCTGGCTCGCCCACTTTTTGTGATCAGTCCACTGATGGGAATTACGTTGGTGTACATCAACAGGCCTCAACATGTGTCCCCTTGCGTGACAATTCACTTACTGTGCAGAAGAAGAAAACACCTCTTAAATTTGCCCTTGTTAATGCTCGTTCTGTCAGGAACAAAGTTGCAGATGTAGTCGATCATGTTGTTGACTCCGACATCGACATCTGTGTCATTACCGAGACCTGGCTAAAGGACCGTGACACTGTTAGTGTTGCTGGTTTATCTCCAACGGGGTATAGTTTTAAGAACTACCCCAGACAGACTGACAGAACTGGAGGTGGAACCGGTGTGATGTATAAGGATTTGGTGGAAGTGAAGTTAATTGATGCCAAAGAGAATCGATCATTTGAATTCTCCGAATGGAATGTCACTCTGCCGAAGCATGTCATCAAGTTGATAGCTGTTTACCGTCCACCTTCCTCCAACACTCACCCTGTCTCCTCAACCTTGTTCTTTGAAGAATTTTCTACTTATCTTGAAAACATTGTTATGTCATCTGAGCTGTTACTCATCACGGGTGATTTTAATTTCCACCTTGACTGTATGATAAATTGTGACTCCAAGAAGTTTACAGATCTTCTTGAGACATTTGGACTTATCCAGCATGTTGGATTTCCAACTCACAGTTCAGGTCACATTCTCGATCTTGTAATTACTAGATCAACAAATGATGTTATCATATCTAATCTACAATCCACTCTCGTCCTGTCAGACCATTCATTTGTTGAGTGTAATCTAGACATTCCTCGTCCAAATCTGTCTGTGAAAGAAGTCCATTTTCGAAAATTCAAGGAGATTGATATTGAAGCATTCAAAGCTGACATCTCTTCATCAGCACTCTACAATAAATCCTGGGCTAACATTGGCGAGCTTGCCGGCTGTTATGACGAAACCTTGTCTGCCATCCTGGACAAGCACGCTCCACTGAAGAATAAGGTAATGGTTGTTAGACCTAGGGTGCCGTGGTACAGTGAGAATCTCAAGAAACTCAAAGCTAAACGCCGGAAGCTGGAGAGGAAAATGCTTAAGTCAGGTCTACCTGCTGATAGAAAGGCCTACTGTGAGACACGTGACAGTTACAGTGCCCTTCTCAAGGAAGCCAAGACGACTCACTACACTGATATGATTGACCAATGTGCAGGAAACTCTAAGAAACTGTTTCGGGTTGTTAACTCACTAACTAGCAATCACCGGGGTAGCGTACTACCACCACACGACGATCCTCGCCTTTTGGCTGATGAATTCAGCGAATTCTTTTGTCGCAAGATTGAATTGATCAAAGAGGAAATTGATCAGATTGATATTGACCCTCCTTCTGTAGACTTCCGACTACCTCAAGTGAAATTGGAATCCTTCTCTCCGCTGTCTGAAGAGGAAGCGTTTATTCCTCTCTTCTTTCTCTCTCTTTGTCGTGTCATGTTTTACAAATTCTTCCACTCCCCCCTCCCCACAAAATAAAATGGTCCGTCCCTAAGAGAATTACATTAACAAGACACAGGCTTAGAGATAGAGACTGAACACAGGTATAACCAAAAATCAACAGACACAGACACAGACACAGGCGCAGCTACAGACACAGAACAAAAAGAGATGTGTGCACTGAGGCGCAGACACTGTCAGACTGACGCAGCCATACACACAAAACTAACGTCGTCTCAAATGCAGACATAGATATCGTCACAACACATACACGTTATCACGTACACGTAGTATGTACATTTACACGTACACGTACACGGCGTCCACCGCCACGTACGCGTGCGCATACGCATACGGTGAGACGTAAACACAAACCTCACATCCTCACATTATTAATTCTACCCGGGAGGGGGCCGGGAAGAAAATTAAGAATTCTTCTAAAAATTTCATGACCCAACAATATTTTCCCAGATAACTTCATTACCCAACTAAATATTTTGTTTTGGTTTCATGGCCCATCATACCTCATGATTTGCAGTCATACCAACAGAATAGGAATACATTGAGAATGAACGATAAGCTAGAAAGATTGCTGCCATAAATGCAAAAGACAATGAGAAAAAGAAAAGCAAAGTCTGCAGAAGACCAAGCAAAACAAATGACTTTACATTCTGCTGGATTTTCCTATCTCTGAAAATTAAGGAACTGCTTAACGTGGAACTGACTTAGCCTCCTCCGCAGCCAACTCTAATGATAATTCGGGCAACTGAAATAAGCAATCAAGCAACGGAAATAGCAAGTGATGGTGAGTGACGGTGAATGATACTGATGGAGACCAAATGAAATTTTTAAAATAGGTCTAGGGACGAAAGCGGATGCCACTCGCGCCTCGCTTCGCTAGGCAACTCGCTCGGGGCCTTCAGCCGCTCGTTTTATCGGACGGAAATGACTTCTGAGTTGCCTGCGGAGGAGGCCGGCTAGAACTGACTGACCTTTTCGTAATGTAATATTAGTTCTTGATTTATAGCATTGATGTAGGGTAACTTTTTAAACTGATGGCTTATTCAAAAAGGTTTCGTAGACCAATAATGTTTTGAAGACCAATAATGTTTTGAAAAATCTTTTCATAGCCCCATTTTAGTTTCATAATCATACTGCCCAGCACTTATCCTTCTGCCAGTTCTGGCCCCATCCCGGGTAGAATTGATGACAGCTCCCTTACAAATATACCCGCTGAGACTGAGAGATTTAATTTGAGCCCATTTTAAAATAGCTAGCACTCATCCCTTATTCAAATATAGAACAGCACACAGTCCGATCCTTTATACGACACTGGTTGATCGAACTAGGTGAGCAGCAGGGAGCTCAAACAAAACCTGAGCCTGGAGCATCTGGCAGCCAGGCGAGAACAGATTACAACTCAATGAACTTTTATTTGCAAGAACGTATTAATTTTGGTTCAAGGTCTTTGAAACAAACTCACGCATATCCCCTGACAGCTCACTGTGTGTGTGACTGTCCCTTGTCAGTGTGGCACATCCCCGTATTCTTCAATGGACACCGCCAAGAAGCTCGAGACGATTTTTTAAGGTGCATAATCTGCAGAGCCGAGAGGTACAAATCACTCAAACACAACTATTCTAAAACTGACAATTTGAATAAGTTAGTGTTGCTCACATAATACTAGTCTAGAGCACATAGTTGTGCAAGGAAATCCCTAATCCCCAGATTACTTTGCAATGCTGGCTACCAGCGCGTCCTTGTATCAATTCTATAATATTTTCCAGCCTACGCAGTCAAGATCTTCTAAGAGCAGTTATTTTACAACTCTTGTGAAGCTGTAATTGGTGAACAGTTAACGCACCTGATTTAAAATTGCCATTAAGTTTCGTCGGTCTAATATGAAAATAACAAGTGATATGGGCGATCGATATTATTATTATTATTATTATTAAATAATAATATATCTATACTCGTGCTTAACTTTATGAATAGCATTTCCTATTAATATCGCTCCTAATACATTTTCTTCCTCGAAACAAAGCAACTAAGATGATTGGAGTGCTCGCTTTAATCCAGGAAAGATTGGGCGTATTTAGACTTTCTTCCCTCATGGATAAAAATAGCCATAATCAACCACACGAATACTCACTATACTGTATTGCATATCGAGGCAACGCCGAACACTTCTAAAAAATTAATCCTTTAAGCCTTTTTCTGCCACAAAAATCACTCAAAAATAAGGATTATGTGAAATTTGAAAAAGTAAGGCGAGAAATGGCCCAAAACATTAGAAGCTTGGGGTAAGTAAGTGTTTTTAACTAGATGTCAGGTGCAAATCTGTTGAAACCGAGAAATATTTAAATATTTTGGTTTAAAATTACAAGGAGGTAAATGATGATTATTCGTTCAAAATCAGTCTGACTTTGTGATCCGTGATCTTCACATAAATTTATCCGTGATGAAGCTACTCTATTCTGGCCGATTTTATTCTGAAATGTACGGTGTTTGTTTTAACACGTTCCATATTCATGTTCAAAGAGCTTAAGCTATATTATGTTTCGAGCCACTTGCAGCATAGCCAAGTGCTTTGTTTATTTCTTGATTTCGGTTTCTCCAAAGGAAACTAAATTGGCACATCCGACTACGAGTGGCGACAGCGTCAGCTCTTCTTTCATCTCCTCCGTTTTATCTTGCTTTTAGCAGTAGATCTATTACAGATATTGGGTTAAAGTTTTGTTTTACTTTTAGCTCCATAGTAGTCAGTTCAGAACGCGGTGTGTTTTCAAAATAGACAGTAGGTCTACGGCAAATGTATCTTTTGGAAGCCGTCTAATTTCAAAAGGATTTAGTTTTTGATGTCGGCTGTCAAAACCTTTTGACATTGACTGACAGCTGACAGCACTCAAGTGACAAGAGAAAGCCTAGTTGAGCCATCTATGTTGTTTGCACCATCGTAGCTAAAAAGCTTTATTTATAATAGTTCACATATTGGAGCTGTATCAGTGTTATAAGAACGGTTCCATTCTAGAAATACTTATTTTCAACTGCACAGTAGTCAATTGCAATCCTAAAGCTAAAGGTATTTAATTTAGCCTGTACTTTTTCAATTAAAATTGAAATTAAATCCTAATAACATTTTTACATTGACGACTGCTTGTACAAACTTTAACTGTACTGTTGTACAAGTGACACAAGTAGAGTTCTCTGTCAGAACCTAATCTAAATATTCATGGTACCTAACCAACATTGACCTGGCGTATGTTTAGGTGCTAGATATTTGAATGTAAAAGAAGGCAAACGATAATATTAATATATAAATTCATCCGATAGAAGAAGCAACTTGCCTTGAAATGAAGTACTATACGATTTTAGCGTTGTCTTTGTATTAGGCCCTTATGATGATCCTACATAAAGGAATCATGAACGTGAACTACAAAAGTGTGACAGTCATTTATATGTAGTGTTTTTACATGTAATAGAACTAAAGAAGCGTCTAAAGAAATCCAAATCTGACCATTCCCTTTCAAAACACCTTCACGATTTCTAGCCAAAGTCCTAACTTGTGAAGTTTATGAAAGCGATAACTCATAAGGCATATTAAACATAGTCAATGCCGAACAGTAGAAATAGTTGGCGTTTTAAAATCATTTCTTACAACAAAGGCTCAGTTGTCAGATATTTTCAAAGTTTGGAAAGTTTTATTTCAAGGATTGACACTTCTGCAGTGAAAGAGAGAAAGAGCTTGCTTTGATTATCTTCCTAGAGTTGTCATTACGACGAGGCGTGGTGATATATTTCCATACCAAAAGCAGTCGTCGAGCAATGAAAAGATCTCCCGCAGCCATGAGTCCGCCTTCTTTTCTCACGACTCTCAGAAGCGCACAATATCTGAACATAAACACCATCACCGAGTAACATTGCGGATCATCTCTGAAAGCGATCACTTTTCAACAAAACACTGTTTGTAATGATGTTAAAGAAACACCCTCCTACGCAAAAGATAACTTGGGCGCAATGAACAAACTTTGTTTTCGCTAAAAAAAATCATTTTAGCTCGCATACTAAATCAATCATGTTGAATGAACGATAATCATGGCTCATACTTTGCCTGCGCTGGCCTGTAATGTATTGAGAAAGCACACGGTTATGCGAACCGTGATACACATATACATGCATAACGCAGATACACATCTGTTTGATAAAATAGGATAAAGTTATTGGTGTGAGATCCCAGCAGGATTATATCCCGTTTCTCCTTTAGTCCTCTATTAAACAAGATAAAGATACATCCGACATTTCAGTTGCTTCTGTTTCTGCTTTGTGTTTTTTTACTCCGAGTAACAGCATACCACGCGCCGGCTTTGCCTGCAACTACCGACAAACAGTTTAGTTTTGAAAATACTGCAAAGAAAAGTCAAAGTGAAATGTTTCATTAATTTTTATCCTGCTTTGTCACTTTCTAAAATACTTGTTTTCAAATGGAAAGTACTTGGCTCCTTTATTAAAGTTTTAATTTTGCTCTAACGTTGTGGTGTTGTATTGAATCAGCAGTCAATATTTCATTAACGTTTGACAGAAACCTACTACTCTTCCCATCAAGTAAAGAACAAATTGAAAATGAACCATACTTTGCGCTCAAGTAGTCGTGCCCGATATTTAATGGTGCTTCTGCTAAATATGCCGCCTTTTCGTTCCCTCTTGAAGTTCGTGCGAACTCCGACTAACAGCCACTTGTTTGCGCAGACAAAATGTAGCGCGCGTGTTTTTAATATCGTTTTCATTTCCTTTTCATCTCTGGGCTGGTACATCTCTTCTCTCGCTTCTAGTATCGTGCGCAGTTGGTAGTTCATTCACAATAGCTGCTTCCTATGAACAGTGATGTAGCCCTCGGACGCTCGACCAGTAGGCACCGATGCCCCACCAAAATTAGTGAAGTCGGCGCCGAAATGTCGTGTGCATAATAAACCCATTTCGAGAATAGGCATTGCGGACAGGTATACTTGAAGCAGGCGACATTTCCGCGCGTTGACAGCGCGGCAGTCCTTTCATCTTCTATTCTTGCGATTATCAAGTGGTTGTGGCTTTTGAAAGACAACCTACAGTCTCAAACTGGATGTGGCTGGGCGTTAATGAGCTCTTTACTAAGAAAGCCCACTAATGGGCTTTAGAAAGATTCTCAGATGCAAAATTACACAGATGAATTATTCACCGTTCTGACAGTTGGAAATTGTTAGTCGTCAATCTCGCAATTTATTAGAGCCCAAAGCCGAAAATTTCGGAAATGTAAAAAGCAAACACACGATCTTTTAGAAAACGCGTGATGATTTTGTTTGATACTACATATTAAACGCAATGAACGTCTCTGTTCTGTCTAAGTCAAATGTGGTGTATTCGAACGAAATGTTAATGAAATGACAAGATACGCTTTGACAGACGGATGATGAGAGTGACAGATGCACACTCACTATTTGTTTGCGTCCGATAGTGGAGTTGGCTGTCACGACATCAATGGAAAGGAGTTGTGAAAAACAAATTATGTGCCGTCATTGTTTATTTTGTGAAAGCTTTCAGCACTTCAGTGTATAAATCCTAATAATAATAATATCTGTTGCTTTCAACCACCCGCAAGCAGCCTTTGTCTTCTCCATTTTCTTGATATCAATGGAATATTTGATGGCGTTCAGAGAATAGTGCGTGAAATTGACCCGCAATGAGTGTTCAGGTTTCTGTCAACAGGTTTTTCGTCCTTGGTGTTCTAGAAAGGTCGGGCGGTACAAGCAAAGCAATTGACAGCTAAAGCTTTGATGGGAGCTTGAATAATACCAGATACTATCGCCTATCATCTAATAACTTCCCAAGCGAGGCTTTTCATTTTTTATCACTGGGTATCATCTGCGTGTTTGGACTATAGACAAACACCCTCCGTGTGTTCACGGACAAGTGTCACTACATAGTCACAGCTGCTACTACCGACTAGATTCTGTCAGCAAAATGTCTATTATTCTTTCTCAGCTAAAAGCAAAACAAACACAGTCGGTATTAGAAAATGCCAAGTCGCTTTCGGGGCAAATGAAAATTAATATACAGTTTGCTTGCGAGATACCCTTATTTTAAGCCGAAAAGATCATTTAGTTCTAAGAAGGTTTAGAATCTGTTATCGCCTACATAATTGTTTTATTAATTTCAGAATTAATTATGCAAATAATATTAGTAATGATCAAGCTCTCCGACTGATACTGGCTCCCAAATTGCGAGATGAGACAAAAACTACTTTACAATTTTCCTGCCACCGTCTGTGTTAATTCTACAGGCCAGATAAGAGTATGGCCGAATCAGTGTGATAGCGCCTTCCTGGCGGTGACACAGCTCGGTTAATAGCTGCCCAATATTCAACCAGGCGTAGCGTGTTATTTGGCCGAGCTGTCAAAACCATTATATATGTCAACACGTTATCTAATCCCATTCATAATAGCCACAGCGCCCGTAGCACTGATTGATAAGATGATAAGATAGCCTTGAAAGTGTCATCGGCTCAAATAATATAGAAAAGCAAACAGAGCACGAAAATTCTCCTTGACAAGTCTTTTCACGCACCTCCCTTTGACGAGCCGACATCGACAGAAGCGAAGTAATGAAGCCGGTTCTAGGTCGTTTACTTGTGGTTAAATTAGTCTCTTATGTAAATAGCGCACTATGACACCGTGACGAGAAAGGTTCTAAAATTGACAAGTTTTACATCAGTCTCTTGAACGTCCCAACAATAGGTGACAGAAGTAATTGACGAAGATAGACAGCTTGATTGATGACAGCCTGTTCAATGACACTAAAGGTGATCCGCTACTTAATTAACTTCTGTGTTCTCATTGGCCATGCGGTAAATCATCAATCAATATCTTATAGAGCCAATTATCCTGATGTCGAAGACTGACATATCTGTCATATTGATTGTCCAATCAATGAGGCAAATATCGCGAAGCGAGTCTTTTGATTGGAAGGCGGCATCAGTTCTCTAATCTAACCAATTCATTTATGAGTGAAGTGCATTCGAGCTTTGTCTGAAGTCGGCTTGTTTCTTCTGAATCTACAGCTTTCATTGTGCCGTATTTAATATTTCAGTGTGCCCCAACCGCACACATAGCGACGACTATGCCATCGTGTTCGCTTGGCCTCAAGTATACACAACCATCAAGTGAGAATCCTCTCTCCAAAGCGCGAGTTCCTTTAGAAGCTCTTCAAATGTTGACTCAAAGCGTTTCAAAGTGCGGCCAAGAATATATCCAGCCTCTTCCTCTGAAGGTATATATATAAAAGCTTGGCAAATTTCTGGTTTTAGAGTAGTCGTGTTGTAATATCGAAAAACTTTGCTGTTATCACCTATAACATGCTTACACCGCACCCACAAGAATTTGTTTGGTTCTAGTTTTAGTTTCGTAATATTATTATATGAACACCACTTTCGTTTGCTTGTAGGAAGAAGAGCAGAAGAAATCACCTCTAGCCCTGCTAGCGGCAACCTGTAGCAGCATCGGAAAATCGGATCCGGCTAAAACAACATCAACAACCGAGTCCGATAACGCATCTCAGCCAAACAAGATAAGCGGCGAAGAAACTAGATCTTCGTTCAAACCGTACAAACAATCCGTGGAGAAGGGAGAGGAAATGGCTGACAAAGCTGGATTTCGTGCTCCGAGTAAGGAAAGCCCTTCGTTGTCTCCGACAGTGAACGTTAACGCGAAGGAACAAGCCTCTCATAAAATTCCAGCTTATCAATTCCCTCACCCGGACAATGAGTCGCAACATTGTGTGCATTCGCAGAGTCGAATCTGCGGGATGTTTTATGACTCGATGAGTCAGTCTCCGAGCGGAGTTCATGCCTTACACAAAGACTGTAGTGGTTCATGTGGACCCCATCAGGCTAACCTCATCCCTTACAAAGCAGGACTACCGTTTGCGCCCTCACTGCCGGGGCAGGAGGCAACACCAGTAAAAACTCATGGGCTAACTACATCTATGGCTGGTGTTGGATCTGTCTATCCGGCAGCGCAGTGTGGCTGTGGATTCTGTATGTCTCATTCAGCCGACCCGGTAGCTCAGGGCATGACACTCGGTAACTTGGCCGCTAGGCCGCTACAACTCCATAACCCCAGTACACCCTTCCTAGACTATCTTCAACGGACGGTGTGCCGGGATGCGAACTGCACGAGCTGCAAGCCGCAGACACCTTATGGAATGTATAGTCCGCCAGTACAACAGCAGTGTGGACCTCACTGCGCCCAGTGTGAGAACATAAAAACAGAACAGCCAGGCACGCCAGCCGCGCTTCAGTCCTATTACTATCAACCTCATAGCTTGCCATTATTCACAAGCTCACAAGACGAATCGCAACCTTTTGTTTGTAACTGGGTATCTGGCTCAAAACACTGTGGCACAACGTTTCCCACATCGGAGGATCTGTTCCAACACCTAAGAACACACACACAAATTGGAAACGCCGTGAGTGCCGCAAGTCCAGCACAACTCGCGTGTAATGTCCACGGATGTCCTTGCAAGCTGAGAACAAGTCCTACCCCTCAATCTGCACTGCCGTCCAGCCTTCACACAGCCAGATATCGCCCGTACTATTATAAACCCTCGGCTCTTCCTCCATCCGGCTGTTACCCTGCGTCGCCGTATGCTTTGCACGGCTTAGCGGCCTATGATCACCACAGACTTTTCAAATAAAGATCACAGCAAATGTAGGTTTTTAATAGAAAATACGAGTAGTCAATTATCATAAAAGTGCAGCTTTCAAGGGCATATTTTGGCAAGGAATTATTGTTGCAAATTTGTTCTCTTATTACGGACAATGCGAGATAAGAACTGTTAGTACAAGAAGTTTCCTTGAACTAGAGTTTTTAAAAACAAGTTTGTCAGAATTTTGAATAAAGCTACACTACAGTATTGAAAAGAATGCCGCAGGCAATATTCTTCAGATAACGTGTTAAAGAAATGAGTTTGTTCAAGTTTCGATAGAAAGTGGCACTTTCGAATGTACAAATTTTAGTTGTAGTTAAAATGAATCACCAGTATAGCAGTAAAAGTGATAAATTTACGAAACAAAAGGTTACGTGTATGTGATGAATAAAACATGTATTATAAGTTGAAAAGAGAAGCTTGTGTTTGGGTTTTCATATATTCTGAGGTGGGTTTATCGAGTTCGGGATCTTTTTGAAGATCACTCAAAAAAAATTTGATGGCGAATTTACACTTTTAATCTCCAAAATTGAAAGTGCCAAAGAGCAACACAACGGCTATCGTAAGAGATATTATCGCGTATTTGGTGTAGCGCGCGAGATAAAGCAGTTGTAATTTTTCGCAATATTAAAACCGCCATGGGGCAGAACTAGCCACAATCTGTGAATATGCCAAAGTGATGAGCTTTTTAGCTCTTGAAAAACCTCAAAGCTTCCGAACCGCCGAAATTTCATTTGATGGACGTATGTCTCTCTGAAGTTATTAACACAGAGCATTATTCCTTCACTCAAAAGTGACAGCTTTGACAAGTGCAAAGGAAGCGGTTTGCATAAAAAGACGTTTTCATAAGGTTGGCCATATGTCCAAACAACCAGAAAACATTTTTCAAGAGAGTTCAATTTTCAGAGCTTGACAAAAACGGCAATTAAGCTTTATTTATTTATCTTTGACGTCGGTGAGCACGCGTTTTGCACACGATCGATTACCAGCTGTCAATCAAAGTGGCATTTTAGCGATGTCCCGCTGTGAAAACCAATCTAGTGTGTATTCGTGACAAGGAAGCGAGCTGTCAAAACGAGGACTTCTAACTGAAAATTAAATGAATATTTTCAAGTTGATCTATCTTAATGAGATAACATTAACAACTGTAAATCACTTTAACTTAAAACAAGACCGCTTGTCAAAACCAGACAATGAGACGAGGTGATGTTTGGCAGGCTATCAACGCTGAATGAAATGAAAAATGAAAATCGCTCAGTTCGGCGCAAGTTTAGTTGATGTGTCACCCTTTTGGAATCAAGTGCAACATTAATAAATCTTCCTCTCCGCGCTTTGTTATAATTAATTGACACATAGAAAATACCATTTGAAATATTTCACTCTCGAGAATAAATCATCATTTTCCGCAAATCGTTCTCAAGTTGTTTTCGATAAGTAGAGCCAGTTTGTTCAGGCTTAATATTGCACAACTTCCTGAAATGTTGGCCATATTTCTGGTGATCAATTTGGCAATGAAGACAATTGATGGATGTTCTTGTCAACCAGTTTTAAATTTGCAAATTGTGAGAAACCGGGATTAAATTTATGATGGACAGCGGCACGGTCCACTAAAGCCGACATGTTTCAACATATGCCAATAGAACCTTTCAGCGTGGGCCCGAATTATATACAGTCTGAAGGCGGCTGATTTTAATCATATCAGTAAAATGGAAGGTAATGAAAACTTCGACAAACAGTAATTGTGGGCATAAAAGGATTGATCCGCTCAAAGATTGAGCCATTCCAATAATGTGGTGGCTGTTTGTTATTGATAACAGTGACTCCAACCTGACGGGCGATTTTCAGAGGCATACTTGTGTAGCACTTCGATCGAAACTTGTCATCATCAAACATGAGACACAAGGAAACACTCAATTCAACAATCTTTTCATCACTCAAGACTGCTAAACTATTCACACCTAATTACAGATGACCGGCAGCTTGTAGCAAATGTGCGATTTTGCATTCCCGATAAATTTGTTGTTCAATTTTCACATGTTAGCTTTCAATCCGTAAGGGTTGTTATCATATAAATAACACGGGGCGCGAACAAGGATTAAACCGGGATTATGCTGCCTCCGAGGTGGTAATATCCTAGTCATGCTTGGCATCGGAAGCTTTCAAAAGCTCTGACATAAAGCAGGGGATTAGGGCTGTTAATACCAATCTGTCTGTATGCCTGCTAATTACAAAACACGCTGTACAATTTTAGCAAGCGCTTTGTACATGTTGTGATTCCTTTTGTTTTAAATTAATTCTATGATTCGCAACCTGAAACAAATGTTTGTTTCTTTTGTTGTCGGAAAGAGTGGCTTGGTTTTTAATTTATTGGGCAGTAAACGGACTCTTAGGATATCAAACGGAAATATATTATAAATATACGAGGGAAGGAGGGGGGAGGGGGGGAGCCCTTATCAAAGTGGTAGGGCCAGGGTAGAGACAAGAAAGGAAACCGAGAAGATATGTTCGACTGCCGAGCACTGGTTCATCAGGACCTGTAATGCACCTATCAATGTTAAGCTGGAGTGGGGGGAGGTCGGGCAAAGGCCTGGCATTTGAACTCAGTTGAGTAAGGATTTCTGTTCAAATTCCCCACCCCGGGGCAATCGTTGACGGTCAAATGAGTCACTTATTTGAAAAAACGGTCAAATATCCCCACCACGGGCAGCTAATCTCTGTCAAATCCCCCACATGTGCCCGGCCTCCC
>JAOBYG010857688.1:0-13686 GCA_025403545.1 Epizoanthus stellaris | reverse complement strand
CTGTTCGACTTGCATTTCTAAATCTGTACGTAATGTATTATAAACAGATTGTTACGTAATATATAATCACTGAGAGTTCGTATCCTGTGCTTAATAAACCATCGGGGAGATTGCGCAGTAAAGATTTAAAATTAGGTTTAAATTTATGAATATATTTAGATTTAGATTTAGATTTAGATTTATGTTTATGTTTATGTTTATGTTTAGATTTAGGATTAAATTTAGATTTGGATTTAGATTTAGATTCAGATTCAGATTTAGATTCAGATTTAGATTCAGATTCAGATTTAGAATTAGATTTAGGATTAGATTGAGATTTATTCTTAGACTTAGACTTAGACTTGGATTTAGACTTAGACTTAGACATTGGATTAGGTTTAGTCTAGTCTTGGCTTGGGCATAGGCTTAGACATAGACGTAGACATAGATTTAGATTTAGACTTTTGTCATAGAATGGTTTTCCCAAATCCCAGTTAAAACTGGGCCGTGGGCCACACTAACACGACAAACCTCCGTTTTCAAAAGTCTCCACTTTGGAGAGCGTTTTCGAAGACCTCCGTTTTCACAACTAAAGACCTCCGTTTTCGATCGTTTTAGTGTGGACAATCGGTGCAAACGCATAAAAAAGTATGCGTTTTCAAACGAAAGCGTATTTGTGTGGACGGAGCCTAAGTTTACTCTCTGATGTGATAGCTACGTCTAGTACAAGACAATGCTCAAACGGGATTGCCCTTAAATTTACAATCAGTTTTTTTTTCTGTGGGCAAGTCGTACAAATATAGGCATCATAATGTAGATTTAGTTCGCAGACTCCCATTGTTCAGTCGTTATTGTTTTAATTAGTTGCAAGGCTCTAGAGAAAGTTAAAATTTAACCACTTTATATGAAATCAATCGTAGGTTTTTACCATTCGTTTCATAATTACGATTCGCATCTAATGAGGGCGGTAAACTATTAATTCGTGTTGTTACCGTCAGCCGCTGGTGATGACACGTTTTCAGTTCCCAGCTTATCAATTCACAATGTCACCGGTAATTGAAAAACTTCCGGAACCTTATTCCAAAGCCTGATCAAACTTTTTGCATTACCGCCAGCTTTTGTGACTCTCCTTGTAAATTCAATAATCATTTGTATGACAGTCATGACGTAGAATGTAGCCTCGAGAAGAAAAATAAGATTTATTTCAGCCAATTTAAAGTATACCATTAAAGCGTTATCATATTGTTAACAGTTTGAGACCGAAAAGTTCCTTTAGGTCTTTATGGGTACTATGCACCCGTTGAATCGTGAAAGCACCTTTCAAAGCGGAGGCCCCGTCCACACGGATACGGATTTATTTGAAAACGCAACGTATCCGTGTGGACAGGCATCGTTTTCATTTGAAAACGCAATTTTATTTTTGTGTTTTTGTCCGTCCACACGACAACGATGTCAGTTTCACCAATTATATTGTCAGCGTTTTAAAAAGTTTGCGTTTTCAACAGTTTGCCCGTCCACACTGAGACGATAGAATTGCGTTTTCAAAGAATTCCACTTTCGAACCCGTTTTCGAAAAGTTCCATTTTCGGTGAAATTGACATCTTTGTCGTGTGGACGGGACATGAAAACGTAAAATATTTTCGTGTGGACAGGACCTGAGTGAGATGTCATAACTTCTTAACAAATGGATAAAACACAAAGTGTGACCATTCAAACGAAAGCTCTTGATGGATACTATATGAATCCTTTAAATCCTGAGAGTGCCTTTCAAAATTCAGGGAGATGTCATAACTTCTCATCACACAGAGGAAAGACACAAAGTGTGACCATTCAAACGAAAGCCTAAGTTACTTACTATTAATTATTTGAGTCTCAACACGTGGGTAAAACACAGAGTACTAGTGCGACAATTCAAATGGAATCTCTTACCGAAACGTTATTTGACATTTAAAGTAATCTTTATTCTGACAGTTTGCAAAAAAAATAAAAATACTAAATCTTCTGGCCTCAGATTCAGAACTGTAACGAATGAAGCTTCCGTGCACCACACGTCATAAACATAAGATTATTCTCATGAGTGATATTTTTGTTTATTTCCTTTAATCTAACGGAATATCCCCCTGAACTACTTTCTTTAGTCATTATTGATTAGATATCACATTAGAAAGGCCGCTTTCCTCAAGCAAGGTTCGAGATATTACGATTGATTTAATTATCACAAATCTTCAAAGGTATATTAATATAACCAGTGCTTTCGACAAAATTGACTATACTGTAAACAATATAAATAAACAGTTTAACTGCATTCTAACATCGGAAATTCACAACCGTAGGAGTTTCTATTACTTTTGAAGGCGTGGGGGTGGAGGGGAGGAGTTGGGATTCACATACCCGACCGGCTTTGGAGCATAAATATCCTTTCCTTGATTATCTCCAAACCAGAAGGCGAAATCGAGTGGCAAATCTATTGTCTGAATTAACTTTTACTATAAAACGAAGTCTCGCGCGGGGTCAGTCATAAATGTTTATTACAGACCAGCTTTGTGCGACGTGGTTTCGCAATGTGAGTGAGGGAAAGGGAAGAGGAAAGGGAAGAGGAAAGGGAAGAGGAAAGAGAGGGAAGGTGGGGAGGGATGGATGGAGGTTGGGAAATAGAAAGGCCGAAGTCGTAAATAAGATTGACTTTCCCTCCACTTCCGCTGTTACTCTTGCAATACGTTTTCCCCAATTTGCCTTTATTCACCTTCATCCACCCTCATTTCCGCTCATTTCCCTTACTACGACTTGGTGGGAGCCCAGTGTTTCCATCGTTTTCCTTCATTCACCTTCATCCACCCTCATTTCCACTCATTTCCCTTACTACGACTTGGTGGGAGCCCAGTGTTTCCATCGTGTTCCTTTATTCACCTTCATCCACCCTCATTTCCGTCCATTTCCCTTACTACGACTTGGTGGGAGCCCAGTGTTTCCATCGTTTTCATTTATTTACCTTCATCCACCCTCATTTCCGTTCATTTCCCCTCTCTTCTCTAATACTACGACTTAGTGCGAGCCAGAATGCTAAGGCATACGGTAAACGATTATCGTCCTCAAAACATGCACCAACCAAGGCAATTCAGGACTACGTAATTCGCTCCATTTAGCCTTCCCCCGTCTAATACTGAACCCTTCTCACATATTGGAAATGTACTAAAATTGTTTTTGGAGGGGGTGGGGGAGTTACAGATCAGGAGCGACAGCACAGAAGGAACCGAGTCTTGAGTTGAAAGATGTTCTTGTTACAGATGCCAATCGCTATTACACCTTATGAATGTGAAATAAATAACATTTGCGCAATTTTTATTATCTATAAACCGATCTACACTTTAATAAATCCCCTCTCTCTAAAAGATCTAAAGAGTTAGACTAGTATGCATGAGCCCACCCCTGAGTATTTTTAAAAGGTTGCAAATACGTGAAGAATTATTTTAGGATTTGTACACAACCGTCATATCATATTGGTGATAAAGCTAACAGTAATCTCTTTCGTTTTGGTATAATTAAGTTCCATTTTATTATGATATGTCCAATGTTTCCACACAAACTTACTAGTGAGATTATTGTGAATTCTTTTAAAAGGCTCTTTCCCGATTTGTCTGGTCTTGCCGGCCCGAGAGAACTGGTTCTGTGTCCATTGTAAATGGAAAGATCAAGGTGCGCGCGGGCCTTATTTCCTGCCAAAACTCACCAAATTCCCGCGCCCTGGCCGTCCGGACGGGAGAACTGAGCGGCTCCAATCCGTGAGCAGGGCCAGTCTGGCCAGAACCAGTTTCGATAGTTGTCGCGTTCCATTCGAGAACTGAACGGTCGGGCCGGCCAGACCCGACGAATAGAATGCGCCCTTAGTTAGTACCCCCTATGCTGTGGAGTCGTCTGCATGTTTCACAAGGTTGTCACATCAGCTCAGCTCGTTACCCATAGGGACCCATCTACTAAAAAACAGTTTTTTCCCAGATTAAAGGGATATAGTTCCAGAGACTTTCTAAATTTCAAACTGCAAGGGCTTTGTGCCGCAAACAATCAAAATCGCCGCTTTCGAATTTCATTTCCGCCATTTTGTGAGTAGCTGCTAAGTTTTGATGTCGCAAGCAGGTACTCAGGACCTTTCGTGTTCGAATACAACAACAACAACAACAACAACAACAACAACTCTGTATTTACCCTTGAGATTACATTAATGATAAGCGAAAGGAGAAAGATAACATGTGCATGTGAAGGGTACTGGCTTCCTGCAATAACCATATAGGGTTAAAGAACTAGGAAGCCAGACGGAACCAGGAATACGGTGTAAAACTGCATTTTGTGCGGCAGAAAATAGACGCGAAGCAATAAGTTTTCTTCCTTTTTTATGTATTTATTTAGTTTTAGTTCTCATAAACTACCTCCGCAAAGATGCGCCTACCTACTTATGATATTACAACTTACCAACCACACACAAAATGGCGGAAGTGAAATTAGAAACGGTGACTTTGCTTGCTTGCTGCACAAAGCCCACGCAGTTTGAGATCAGGAACTATATTGTTTTAGTCTGAGGGAAACTGTTTTTAAGTAGAGGATTCATTTAACCATAGTGAGGAATAGTAGTGGGCCACGTTTGTCCTCTGAGGGACCCCAGCCGGGACGGTTTTCCACTGGGGAACGTATGGACCAATGTTACCCTCTGATGCTATTGAAAATAAAGCTGACAATCAAGTTATACTGAGGAGACATTCCACCTGATTTAACCCTAGATTGTAGACACCTTTTTATTAACATGAATGAATAAGTAGGGGGTGAAGGATATGTGAACCCCTCATGAATTAATGATGGTATAATGGTTTGATCTGAAACTTAGTGTGAATAATCTCTAATCTGTTAACAATAATGTGAATGTCACGTGCTAGGCAGATATTTCCACAGCTATTTGGTTTCTCCCAAGCTTTTACTGCTACCATAACTATATCAGTATATGAAAATAGTGGAAGCTGTTTTCTATTTTATTTATAAAAGACACGCAGAGACGATGTTTCCTATGAGAACTGGTAAAAAAAATTAACAACAACAACAACATTTTTATTTGCACTGTAAAAGAACAATACAAATTATAAATCATAAAAAAAAAATCTAGGTAGGTGGCACTTCCATCAAGTTTTTAAGTTTAAATATGTGTGGGTCAGTAAATAGACAGAGTAATTAACAGGCAATAATTAACACTTACATTATTAGATTGGCATAAAATATTAAAAAATTAGCAAAAGAAAAGAAAAACGATGTAAAACGAAGAAATGCAAAAATATAAGTGCAGCAAATATTAGAATAATATAAAATCAATCCATTTTGTATATTTTGAACCAATCATAGAGCGCGTTGTATAAACAAAATATTTTGACCGGCGAAGTAACTTTGTGTATTTAATATATATTTTTTTAAATGTAGTTTTCGACCGGGGTGTCTAGTTTGGAAGAAGTATCCTTGAAGGCGTTACCATTATATATGAACATCGTATAGATATGAACGTTGTTTAGTCTATAGATGAGTGTACACAGTATGTAATTTAATACTGGCTTGCGGTTGCTGGTGAACAATCCAGAAGGAATGTTTCAGCAGTACAACTAATTTGCACTGCCCAGCTTTTTCTTTGTGACGCTGCAAAATATCTCATTAATATCCATGAAGAGAATCGCGTGCCAGTAGCCATGGTACCACTGACAGTTTTATGTATGGCATTTTATGAAAATATCTTACTTCAGTTAAAACCATAGAGAAATATTGATATTTCATCGGTTTGTATATATATATTTAATACTTAAAACCGATTTCATGACAGATGCCGTGATATTACGTTTCAAAGCATGTACTGTACAATTTAATGAAAAACTGAACACAAAGACCAAACAATTTTGGCGTTGCTTTCTCTGCCACTTGATAGGATAACAGATGTAATTGTTCACAAATGCGGGTAATTAGTAACATAATGATTATCTTTAAACTATTAATTATTTAACATACAAACCTTTTAAATAATTTACATTAGAATAAACTTCTCATTCTCTCGTATATTTGATGAATTCTCGAACAATCTTGAGTTCTAATATGAGCTACTCTAATTCCACTTAGACTCTTCGTCTCTAGAGTAATTAACCCAATCGACTAATTAATAAACTACATGTTTTGCAAAACCACCGTATATATATTAAGAAAACTTTACTGATCTTATCAGTAACTAATTATTTTTCAAGGTTTTTGAGGTCATAGTGTAGTGTGAAATTAGATCCACTAATGTAAGAGGTGTTGACAAACAATCTCACGCTTGGAAGTTCTCGGTTGTAGTTCGACGCCGTGTAAAACAGGAACCCTTTTACACACACAGCTGGTGGAGAGATATTTGTTCTCCGGGGAAATAGTTTACCTTTGTCTTATCAAGGAAAGGTAAATGTTTTCTTTCGTATCTAGAGATAAAAGTATTTATGTAACTTTACTGTAACTTCCAAAGGACACAGAACAGTGATTTTATAATATATTTTAGTCAGTATCAACCATTTTTTATCTAGAAATACGTACTTCATTGTTCAGTATAATCAGTATAACAAATGGTGAAATTCCAGTCAACAAGGCAATTTTCAGCGACTAAGGAGTATGAGTACAAACAATTTCTTGGTTTCTATGTCCCTTCATTTCGGTGAAGAAAGCCAACAACTTTGATCAAGGGCAAAATATGATTGTTGAAAAAGCCAAATTTTAGCGCCATACGTGGGTATAAAGAAGGTGTTTGTTGATACTTTGAATTAATGTCTTACCTACTGAATTAGTACCGGCAAATCTATTCAGTTTTGGTTACAGAATTTGTAGGAAAAGTCAAATTTTGAGGACATACCTAAACATGTTTTCGTCTAAAAAGCCAAGAATTGAGAGCATACATCGGATCATAAGATTAGAGGTATTTACCCGCCCTTAATGTTCAGCGGTCATGACTGATTTTGTGGCAAAATAATTAAGTGGGTCTTTATATAATATTCAGTGTAGAAACTACTATGCTTCCTGACACTCCCATGCAGCTCGTCGAATCCATCCCATACTACAAGAGCAAAACATTTATAATTACTGTTAACTTTTCAGTAATTTATTGATATGTTGTTTATCATAGAACATAACTAAATTGCTTTGATATATTTCTGGAGTTTTGTACCCCAACGCAGACAATTGAAACGAACAGTACTTCAGTTCTACTTCTAAAATACAGCTAAATACATCTTGCATGATCAATACCAAAGAACCTCGACTCCTCAAGCAAATTAACAAACACGACAACTATTGTAATCTTCGTTTTCTTATAGAAGCATGCATATTTTTTTATTTATTTTCTTATTGATTATAAATCTTCTGGCATTCCCAGGTCATTCTCATTTATTTACATGCTCTTTATCCCACGTTAATCGCTTTCCCTATCATTACCACTCCTTCTCTATCATTTGCCATCACTTGCCATCATTCTCTATGGTCTTTCCCCATCATTACCACTCCTTCTCTATCATTATCCAACATTTGCCATCATTCTATATTCAAAGTTACCTGCGGAGAGGGCTAAAACATGTTACATTCCATAATTTCATATTATCAGTTGACAATGTGGCAAACAATTTTGGTTCGATCCGAGTTTGATCTATGCAAACTGTAATGTTTTTTATTCGAAGACGACATTTTCAAATAGATTGCAATTTTTGTTATAAATTGTTTCTTAAAGCTCTTTATCTTGTCTCGTTAATCTTAGTGAGTTTTTAAAATAATAAATTGTTTCCATTGGTAGCAAGAAATTGTGTCGGTGACTTTTCGAATTATCTTCTAATTTCTTTTACTTAAAATTTCTCACTAGTGGACAAGCGCATGAATTGAATATTTAATTATCAGTTGTGTAGTACATTATAAAATGTCTATACATTATTGTGTTCAAAGGTTTCAAAGTTTTATTTTTCACACATAAATACAGACATTACCGAAACAAAACAAAAACGTTACGTAAGTAAGGCCCTGACACCCAGCGAAAAATTAAGGAGAAAAAAGTGTTAAAGTTCAAATACAGCTGCTACGTAGAGTGAATATTGGTGAATATATATTCAGTAATGGAAACATTTATAAAGATAAGGATATTAAAGTAGGAAGAGCAATTGGCAAGCTTCAGCGATAACCATCACAATCGGATGAAAGCAAATGTTTTTACATTTTCTTTTAAAAGCTGTTAAGAGATTCGCTATTTCTAACTCACGAGAGAATTAAATCGTTCTATACACTTTTAGTGAAGCATATTTAACATTAAATATAAATTTATCATAGTTCAGTTTTGGTTTTGGGAGATAGAGATTGTTGTTAGCTTTCAAGCGGGTTTCATATCTATGACTAAGAGACTGAAAATATACGAGATTCGTGGCGATTACTTGCTCTTTCATCACTGTATGCGACGAATAAATTCGTATTATATTTCTACTATTCATTCAGTGAAAACAGTGCTTAGGATCTTCCTAATAATTTTACGTGGGTGGTAAGAATTGTACCAGTCGCCTTTGGCAATCAAAAGTACTTTTGGAATTTCAAGATTTCAGACTTGAAGATGTATACAGGATAGCTCGCTCTATCCATCCATCCATCTATCTATCTATCTATCTATCTATCTATCTATCTATCGGCTACCATAGCTAGCTAGCTATTCTATCAGAATTTTAAGTGTTTTATATTTTTGTTATAACATAAACGCGGTCATTCTATTGACTGAATTATGATAATTTATTACTTTAAACCAATTAGAGTTTACAATCGTTATATCTTGTTTGTTTATAAAATCCAGTGAAAACTCCAAAACAGTATTCTGTTTAGTAAGATTAAACTTGTCGTCTTAAACACACGAAAGAATATACTAAATATAATTATAGATGAGGTTTTATATTCCGGTGTTTCATAAATGAAATAAAATAGTAGGTTTAAGACAGATTATTTCACACAGGTTAAGCAAGTTAGTTTGAAAACCTATATCGTTAGTGCACATTTACGTCAATTTTGGCAGATAGACAGTGACATCTATCGTAGTAGGATTTGAGTAGTTTCTCAGAATCAACTTGCTGCTGATTTGAGAGAGACAGATCTTTCTAGATTTTTCTGAGACTGAGATCTTTCTAGATTTTTCCGAGATCTTTCTGAGTTCTTTTCTGAATTCTAGTCAGAATGAAATTTTATTAAGATTAACTGTAGGTTTTGTAATATTTTAAAATGTGTTACTGCAGAGGTGAACAAGACTATCGTAAAGTATCTCTGCTCACGCATGCAGAAAGTTCGTGTTCAAAGCTTCTAGAACTCAGCGGTAAGCACTTGTGTTTTGACTCTTCAACTCTGCGCCATTCTATTCAATATTAAAGCTGGCTGAGATGTCATCATAACTTCTCAACACATAAGTAGAAACACAAAGTGTGACCATTCAAATGAAACTTCTCAGTCGTTGCGTGTATTATTATGGTGCTAATGTTTGTATTCCTTTACTTTCCATTACTTTACTTGTAGAAAGCATTTTTATGAAAATACGTTGATCGTAACCTCGGCACTGAAAGAGTTAAATATACATTAATTCTCAACAGTGTCAAGCGTTGTATGTTTCTTTACGGTTGGTCAGATTTTAATTGTTTATTAAGTAGGGGGCAAGTATTAAAAAGTTTTCTCTATCTATTATTTATTCGTTTACAGTTTCTGTTATCGATCTGGTTGTTCCGTGAAACAATTTATAGATAAAGGATTAGCTGCATGTGACTGAAAAAATCTCGATAGAGTAGGCAGCATAGTCGATATACGAGTTAGCAGTATCAAGAACAGTCCGGCCGTTTGGTAGTGTAAACCCTGCACTATGACTTTGAAATTTCAATAAAGCTATACTCATATCTATACAAACAGTTTGGAATGCTGTTATTCTCAACAACTGCATTAATCCAAGTTGTTCAGAGAGACACTGTGTATGCGACGAATGTTTAGAGAGAAATCACTACACCCTACTGAGAAAGTTCTTAAACAAGTCGGTTTCATCTCCAATGTAGAGGGAGCACCTGCCACTATAACCTTAGAATATTGAACAAGTTTCACTTAAGTGTGTAGCTAAACTCAATAATTTGTAACGAGTACTTATCTGTTATGTTATCTTCAATACTGTTTCAGTCACTTGTAATGGAAAATGAAGCGGATCTTTGCAGCAGTTAAAGATATATTACTATATATATTGCTTCTACATGGTGTTTGTGACGGTCAACCGACCACGAGGTAACTATATTTTGTATTAGTTCAAATCATTTGTTAGTTGCTTATACGAGTTTTAAACCCAGTTTTACAAGAATAGTGGGCGGAGAACGCTTGAAATGGACCAATATAAATCAAAAGAAAGTATTAAAAAGAACTGCGAGCTAGGATTAAACAGTCGAAAGCAAGGTTGTTTTTGAACTACGATCAGTATGCAGTTCAAGAAATATGTGATATAAAATTATATACGGGGAATAAATAATAACAAGCTAGTCATTGTGGGTTGAGGATTGGGTCTATGTAGTTCAAACTTTATGTATAGTTAGGGGAAATATTATTGAAGTATCTGTGCATTGTCATAACCTGTTTGGATTAGAATGACTACATTTTTTCTTTTGTGCCACACGATTTGTGTATTGTTATTTCCACATTACGGAAATGAAGTTCACCATTCGGGCGGTGCACAATCGCTTAACCGGCTCTGATTAGTGAAGACTTCAGTCTTATCAAAATTAAATCTGAGGAATTTCTAAGGCAACACAGTGATTAAATCACTAAACTAAGGAAAGTCAGTAAAAAGTTAATGGAGCGAACTTTTTCTTCAAACAGACGGAAGTCATCATTGTTGAATTAATCATTAGGAGTTTACAGCTATTTAAAAAAAGTTGGCATCTGCGAAGCGCAATACCCAGCTCTCAAAGCATGATGGGAGCTCATAGATTTCGCTAATTACTGCAAGATATTTGATCAAATCATCGGAAATGCGTATAACCATACTTTACTAACTTTGTCTGTCTGTTTGGAAGTCAATGGAGGCTGCACAGTGTAAAATAGAGAGCCCCACAATTCCTTTGGCGCTTGGTATTACGCTGTGCAGATGTCAACCTGTATCATGATAATAATAATAATAACAATAATAATAATAATAATAATAATAGCACATATGTACAATGTCATTGCACGTCCTTTCAAATACATTTATAATACAATGTTCTTACTTATACTTAATACTTTCAAGTATACACATATACTTCACTCAGTGCAATTTAAGAAATAGAAAACATTTCCGTGTTTTCCATCGAGTGCAAGTTTGGGAGAACAAGAAATAGCTGTTGTAGTACGAGCCGAAGGCGAGTGTTTCCATGCACAGCTATTACGCGTTCTTCCAAACTTGCACAAGTGCTACCATAACTCAATGGGAAAGAGACATTGAGAAAAGTTTGATGTGGCGTTTATTCAAGAAAAGGTACTGTAGAAGGAAATATAGAATGACGTCATCTATTTTACTACAATAATAATTTATTCGTGGACAGATCATAAAATAAATCGCTTCATACTTTTCTCAGTCCCTCTTTTTAGTGAAAACGACAGTAATATTTGCTACTCTGCTTTTTATTAAGGTTTAAAGCTACAAATTTCCAGTTCATTTCCATATATGGAGAGTTATGACGTCATTAAACTTTTTTCTGTGCACCAAAAAGTGTTTTCTGTAAACTAAACCCCTCTAGCTAAAAAATTAGTGCGCAAACGGAGCTTTAATACTCCTTTGCAACCAGTTATTTATTTTACTTGAGAGCCCCCTTAAAAATTCGATTTATACGTACTACACATTGCGAGCGAAACGAGCGAGTATACTTTATTTATTACAATTTAATGACTTCGAAAAAGAAAAATATAAATTTACAAGCCTAAAAGGACCAGATGTCCCATTCAACGACAAACCACCAATAAAACGGTTAGTTAGCTTTATTTATGATTTTAATTATAATAAGATAGTTCTACCTAACTTTTGATGATCACTGAACTCCCTGCACAAAAAGGAATTTTCCTTTACGTTCTTACAGTAAAATTCAACTCTGTTGAAGGCGCACTGTCAGCCGGGCCAAAATACTGGAATTTCGCATTCTCTCATTTTTGTGAAATATGGCCAAACGTCGTCAAATAGGCACCCCAATTCATCGAACACATTCTAAAAAGCAAAACAGAAGGCAAGTGAGTATGATGGCTAGCCTACCCGCAGATGCTAATTTTCCTTCGGCTGCGATGTGCGAAGGAAGATTACCGTCTGTGGACAGGCGATAGGATGGCACAGATGGACGTGGATTACAAATAATAATAATAATAATAATAATAATAATAATAATAATAATAATAATAATAATAATAATAATAATAAAGAAAACTTAATAGTATAACGAAAGATTTTAGTATAACGAACATGACATTATTATATTATCCTGGACTTTTAACTAGTTGCATTACATCAGTTGGTTACGTTCGCGCCGGCCCAGCTGATGTAAATATTATACTGCCATAATAATAATAATAATAATAAGTCATCAAAATCATTAAACTTGATTTCATAACTCGGGTTCATAAATGAAGATCGCCACAACGATAGAATTTTGATTTGAGTTTGGACCGTTTACTATGTATGATTTATTGTTCTGAATTCCTTTCTTTTCATCTTTTTTTTTTCGCGATGCCTTCTTTCTTTACATATTGAATCCCATTTAAAGCCATTTTCTGGTCAAATTTATGACAGTACAGTAAAATGGCTTTGATGCCCCTATAAAAGTGATGAATTGGTTTTCATTCTAAAGTTTGTTTACTGTCTAGGACTCTAAGCTTCAATAGGCAGCAATCCCGGAATCTGACCATTGTTATCAATAATGCACTGCGGCCTCCACCAAATGGTGACTACGACAAGAAAATTAGACCTAACGATGGAGGTAAGCCCTGATAGACTGGTCGATGTATCTTTGGGGTGGGAAGAACAAGGGCTTCAGAATTTTACCCTGCTATCCCTTTTCAGTTTAAGCATGCGTACTCATATAGTTTCAGGCGCAATTTGGCGCATATTCACATTATCGAAGAGTAATTCTTACATTAATACACGCATACGCGCGCGCATACACACGCACCCATAGTTTCCGTGCCTTATGAACTGACACTTGTCTGTTTTAGAAGATCTTTCTATGTTCCTTGCAGGGGATCCTGTAACCGTTCTCATTGAATTCAAGGTCGTATCACTTGGAGAAATTAAAGAAGCAAAAATGGTAAGAGAAAAATGAAAAATGTTCGTAGCCCAGCGAGCTGCTTTATCGAAGAAACACAATTGACGGCCCACTGCGCATGCTCAGTTCCTGACTATGTAACTACGCCTGGTAGTTAACGAGTGGCAATGAACAGTTAGGAATCAGAGAATGGTTGTGATCATTGTGGTCAAGTATGCGGTATTTACACAGCTGGTATAGTTGAGTAATATAACTAGTTTAGTTTTAGAAAGAAGTATAGTAAGAGTGTCGGTCTGAGAAAACCAGACAAAGGGTGGAAGAAGGAGGCCACTGATAAACACTCTACTGCAACTATTCATCATGGTATATTTCATTCTTGAGCTATGCTATTATGTGCGGAGATCAGACC
>JAOBYG010856577.1:1132-13691 GCA_025403545.1 Epizoanthus stellaris | reverse complement strand
AATCCAAAGGTTCCGTGTATAATACGCATGTTGATTTTGAAGGCAAATTTTTCGAAGAAAAAGTGCGTATTATACACGGGTAAATACGGTACTGTTACTGCTACTGTTACTGTTATTGTTACTGTTGCTGTTACTGTTACTGGTACTGTTACTGGTACTAATACTTGTCTAATACTAATACTAATACTTGTCTAATACTAATACTAATACTTGTCTAATACTAATACTAATACTGATACTGATACTGACACTGATACTAATACTTAATATAGTAATGCTAATATTCCTAAAGAACAACATTTACTCTAATAGCAGCTAATCACAAAAATCTGCAAAATGTGATCAGTTTATATAATATTCGCATCATGTTCATGCACATCTTTGTATCGATATTGTAAGGATAATTTAGTGCAGTAATCTGGGGTGATAAAAGGGCCAAGCCTATTGATGAGATAAACATTTCAAGAAATTAATTAAAAGAAAAATGCAGAAAAATTTGCAACAAAAGATAAGTCTGATTTCTAAATAGAACAATTTCTTACAGTTCCATGTGAATACAGCAAAACTACTTTGGGCCATATTATTTGGCAAGAACAACATAGTTTTAGTATCATAGACACTGTTACTCACATCTGGTACAAATGGTGGTGTAACCATCCCAGCTTCCAGTTGTACGAGGTTGATAGATCTGAAGAATGGATGCCCTCTGGCCTCTTCGTCCTTGCCTTCCCTGCTACCTAACCTGCCAGCAGGTTCCTTTTGAAGTAACTGGTGATATTAACACATAGTTTAGACTGGAAAATCAAAGGATCAGCTGCAGGTAGACTAGGCCTCCTTAATTACCCAGGTCGCCAATAGCAGAATTGGAGGTACACATATACTTTGTTCGTTAACATATGCTGACATTTCACTGGCTCCTTTTAAAGCAACTGGTGATTATTAACAAGTAGTACGTTAGACATGGGAATCACTTGGAAATGACCAACTACTGGTGTATTATGGATAGATCTCATTACTGACGTTGCCTATAGAAGAGTGGGAGGTACGTGTATCTCTAGATCTTGTTCATTTACAGATGTTAATGTGTCACTGGTTCCCTTTGAAGTAACTGGTGATTATTAACAAGTGGTTAGACATGGGAATCACTTGGAAATGACCACCTAGTAATGTGCTATGCATCCCTCATAAACAAATATAACAGAGGTTGCTTACAGCAGAGTGGGAATTATATATATCATTTGAAGTAACTTGTGATTATTATCAAAAAAGGTGGACACAGGAACCACTTGGAAATGACCAACTAGCGGTGTGGTATGAATCTCACATTACCCAAGTCACCTGTTATATTTGTTATAACAAAGTGTGTAAGAAGTACATATTAATTATATTTGGGTTATAACTTATAATCACTGTACTAAATTTGTACTTTGATGCAGGTGATGTAGCTGTGAGACTAAGCAACCATCTTTAGAAGGTTTAGTGCATATTAGAAGCCTTCCAAGGAGGCTACTGCTGTCGATATGTCACTACGTTTAGTATAAGAGTGTCACCTCCAAAATGCAGATAATTTCACTGTCACTTTTTTATCAATTGTGAAAAGAAATTTTGATGTTGCATGTTGCAGTACTAGTTTAGCAAGAGGTATGCCGGCACTTTCGGGGGAGATGTCACCTTCCACTTAAACATCTTGGAAGGACCCATATTAGGCCATGTCGCCTGTTCAAATAAAAATAAAGCCCTTGGAACACCCCATATTACATTCTGTTTACCTGTTGACAAACATGTCTTGCTTGAGCACTGAACAAGGACCCATATTAGGCCATGTTGCCTGTTGCATAAAGCCCTTGGAAGTTCCCATATTACATTCTGTTTACCTGTTGACAAACATGCCTTGCTTGAGCACTGAACAAGGACCCATATTAGGCCATGTTGCCTGTTGCATAAACCCCTCGGAAGGCCCCATATTACATTATGTTTACCTGTTGACAAACATGCCTTGCTTGAGCACTGAACTTTTCCGAGTAAGGCTCTTGATCCTCCTTTACTCTTCTCTCAACTTCTTCTCGTTTGACTTTCTCTTTTCTTGCTCGAAATGGTGACTGAAAGTATCAACGAGGAAAGCTTATATTTTCTCGAACTGCAACAACTGAAGAACTACTAGATCTATATCTGTATATCTATAAAGTGCACATAAATATAATAAGTGAGTATGTGAATATAAATTAATGTATATGAATATGTGAATACATACCTCTTATTAGCCGAGTGCCAGGTCCATACGGTAAGTTATGGACCGAGTTTTTTCCCTTCCTTTTACGGCCCAAGCACGATGCATGTAGGCCATGAAAAAGGCATGGAAAAAAACGAGGATCCATAACTTACCATATACAGACCGAGCAAACGAGGCTAGTAAGATGTTTATTATATAGCTTTGTTGCATTTTAACTGAATTTTTGTTTGCAAAACAAAACTTGAAAAAGTAAACAAATGACAACCGCTCGAGAGCGAGAGGTCCGTACGGCAACTTACAGACCTCAAATTGACCAATCACAGTGAGCAAAAAATTAATCAGCCATATAATAAAACTTATTACTGCACTGCTATAAGCATAGTAAGGCTCGCCTAAGTAAATAATATTAAATATAAAATAATAAGATGAAGATATGTTCCAAACATTGTCTATCCCACAGATAAGGCCAATAGCAAGACACAAATTATTGGGGGGGGGGGGGGGCAACTGAGTGGCCAAATGCCAGGAACGTATTGAAGGGGTCTTGGGACATAAATTAACTCTAGGCCAAGCAAATTATTGGGGGGGGGGGCTCAAGCCCCCTCCGGCCCCTCCCTCAGCTACAGGCATGTCACTGACAAACCTGCTGAGCTGCCATCAGGACACGGTCCATACTGACAGTATGTCTCACTCCTTACACCTGCACCACTCCCCTGGTAACTTGACACAAGTAGGTTGGGATTTCTCACAGAGGAAATGACATGCTCATGCAACCACGGTAACACGTGACCAAGTACAACCATATTGGTGATACGAACAGCCATCTGTGAAGATATAAAATTTAATATTAATTATTTAAAGTACTTGTCTCACGATAAAAGAACAAAACCAGAGCCAAGATGGCTCGAGACCTATTTATAACTGCTCTTTTGGTACACATCTGGTTTCACCACCCCACACGAACTCAACCAATCCCAGATTTTTCAATTAACTTAAAACTCACTGATTGGTTGAGTGGAGATTGTTGAAGAACAGACCTATTAACGGTATCAGCCATCTTGAAAATGGGACATAAATTACAACAAATGTTAATAATAATATTATAAGGTTACTTTTTGTAGCCTGAGTTTCAATTAGTCATGTCCTCTACTGTTGAAAGGAAGTATCTGAAACTAAGTTTTATTTCCATGCCCAAAGCTACTTTTACCCTACATGTATACTTTATTCTTGCAAATGAGATGTCGTGTACATTAGAAAAAAAGACACCATACTATTCAGTGTATACTCATCAAGAAGTTTCATTTAATTAAATTGTCACAATTTGTGTTTTTGCTCATGTATTGCGAAGTTGTGATATCTAATGACTCAGTTTTGAAAAGTATTCTCAGGACTCAAAGGGTTAATAGTACTCATCAAGAACTTTCATTTGAATGGTCACACTTTGTGTTTTGGTCATGTGTTGAGACGTTATAACACCTCACTCAGTCTTGAAAGGCACTCTGAGGACTAAAAGGGTTATTAATTAGCTAAACTGCTTACAGCTTTGGTTGTTGGCTCACAGCTCCCTGGACTGTTCAACATCTTGGACAATGTTTCACAGGATGGAATATAGCGTCCTAAAAGAAAAACATTTAGGAAGAAATGTGTGAGTATGAAATATCTCTGCACTGATGTTTGAAGCACAACATGTCAAGCCAAAGATTCCTATGTCTAAATACTGCGATTGATCAACTAAAAGTTGATGTGGTATGTTTTTTTGTCATGACAGTGGAAGGTTTTAGGCCATGAATGATCTTGTATAGCATGATTAGAAAGTCAGCTTTTGGTTGAGTTTGAAGAGTGGCCAGTGTATATATTTGAGTATTGCTGTGACACTTGCATCACACTGATCTCATTAGGTGCTGGAGTGCCAATTTGAAAATACAGTTTCGTACTTTGCATTTTCTAGTGTCATTACTACTCTGGTTTGATAAATTCCACAAACAGTCGTGTGGTTGGATGAGTGGCCTGTAAGACTGAAACATTTGGCTAATTGCTTTAAGAGATCTAATGTTTAGTGTTATGTTACGTTATGTCAAGAACATACCTGATGAATCTACAGTATTGCATCTCTGCGATACTGACGACTGATATCGACATCCCATAATATGTCCAGCAGCCTCCTCTGTCTTATAATGTGTGAAGAGTGCTTCATGCAGCGCAGCCTGAAGCAACTCATCACTGACACCACAAGTTTCTAAGCCAAGGAGATTGTCACCATATTGCTCAACAAACTTGTATATCACCTGAACAAAAGTATAAGTAAATTAATTACAGCAGTAATTGCTGAATGGTCACACAAAAAAGGTGAGGCAAAACTCCTTCAGCAGCAATAAACAACAAAGGAGACAAAATGGCAAATGACGTGGTATGTGAAGAGGGATGTATGGGAATAATCCCCGGAGAGGAAAACGGGGGGAAGGGGAACATGTGGGAGGAAAAGCTAAGGTCAGAAGCAGGAACTCTAGAAGATGGTAGGAAAAATAATGAGTAGGAAGTGGGAGAGAAGTGTAGAAACTGTGGCTAAAATGAAAAAAGGCAAGAAGCAGTAGGGAAGGGTACAGGAAGTGCTGCTTATGTGATTAATTACTGGATTTAACTTACTTGAATCGATTTGGAAGACATATCTCTTTTAACTTAATTCAACACGTTTGGCAGACAGATGTCTCTTAATCCTGGTTTTCATATGTCAGGAAAATCCTAGAAGGTCGGGGTTTCGTTGTTTCCCTACTGTCCCGGACGTTCCTGACTTATAAAAACACCAAGATGTGAACGTCCCCGATCGTCTGGGATAGTCGGGGATAAATCGGAAAAATATAAAGTGTCTCTATGTTGCCAATGTACCCCAGATTTCTGTGATAGTCAGCGATCATTCCTGACTTATGAAAACATAAATCACGATGGTCAGAGACGTCGGTGATGTGCTTAGGTCGTTATTATAAACATCTATCTTCGGTTTCAGTCTCCAAAAATGCTCATGAATAAAAATGGCATCCACCTGCAGATTTGAGTGAGCTCTTAACTTACTTGAACAAGCTTGGTAGACAGATCTCTCTTAACCTGATGTGACTGTTCCACTTTAGCTTCATCCACGTCATTAGCACAAGTCACATAGCCGGTATCACTTCTCTGAGGTCTCTCATCTGAGCACAGAACCTTACAAAGGTGACAAGTGAATGCCACAAGCCTGTTGATGCTACAGATCAAATCAATCAAAGAACCAGAAACTGGCAAAATTCTGTTTTCTGATACTTGAGGTTGCTCTCCAACAGTCATTGATGCAGCTAAGGAAGCTGGTGCACTGAAAGCTTGTTTGTTGCTATGGCGACCACTCTCGTTTTCAAATGTCCATTGTACTTCCATGTTTTCTGAGCCGATGCTTCCTGCACGTTCATTCGATCTACTCATACCTGAATGTATAGTATCTGTGCTAGAGCAGCTGGCATATTCACTGCGTGACATTAATGATCCTGGAGAACTTCTACAGCTGTTGTAATCTGTAGCGCTGGAAACACTTGCAATTTCTGATGCTGGTTGTAAAACTTGCAGGATCTGTGGAGATTTCTTAGCGGGACCTGCAGGTACTGCCTGCTGCTTTGGAGCAACTACCACATGTGGTATGCCAGTGCTTTCTTTTCCTGTCAATATTACAATTTGATCTTTCATCGATTTGTATTTCTCTTCAGAAGTTGAGGACTTCTGAGCTTCTCTCTCGATTACACAACCAACGTCTTCAATTTCAGTAACAGGGACCTTACTGGCTTCAATGGGGCATTTGTCACAGGGATGATCAGTACACGTTTCATGGGAGCAAGAGGTTTTATCTCTTTCGCCAGTACCCCCTAATGAGATGGCGAAATTAGATTGATCTTCAGCAAGGCTGGCAAACCTTTGTAACTTTTCTTCACCATTGGATTGTGCATCTCTAGGTTTCACTTGAGATTCAACAGTTTTATGGTTGCCTGGCTGCAATTCACTGGCACACTTAGATTTTGTTTGTTCGTGTTTCTCCCTGGCCCATTGCTCCTCAATGAAATGAAAGGAGTCTGATGAACAGACCGAGTCGTCGTCCATCTCTGATTTGATTCCTTCATCTGTATCCGTATCATTTTGATATGGTGTGCGTTTACCATCAGAATCCCTTTCCAAGTCCAGTTCCTCTGTGGTTGGTTCAGAGTCTGTTCTCAAAGATTTATAAATCAGGTTTGCTGACTCTTTTGCCTGTTTAACAGGTTCAACAACCTGTTTGTCACGTTCTACTGGTAAAACATTATCTTTACTTTTCAAATCTTTACTGTGACGTTTCTCCTTCATGTAACTTTCATCTTGTAAGTCCTTCAATTTCTTGTCTGAGTCGGATATTTTGGGCCTTTCTCCAGGTTTACTACGTTTGCGATATTTTACAACTGTATGTTCTCGAAATCTGTGCACATCGGCAGTTACTATACATGACCCTCCAAACTCTTCTTCATCTGTACTACTGTCACTAAAGTCAAATATAGCTCTTCGTCCTTGGTGCGCCAAGTTTGAAGTAGATGGTTTCATTGCCCTATGAGTACCAGACTTTGTAGATAATTCCCCTGTCGACTTGCACTTGTCTTCTGACACAACTCTGTGCTTTCCAGTTACCTATGGCATTTACAAAAGCATTTTGGGTCAGCATGTACCATATACATGTACAGTGAGAAAGATTATGATTTTAATCATACAGACTAGATTTATCTATAATGACACTATATGTATATTAATAAAAATAAATAACTGTGCTGAAATAAATTATTTACAAATCTTTGTAATAGAGCACTACTGAATATTATAAAATAAACTAGATATAATACGCACTCTGATTGGCTGAAAACCGTTTACCATAACTTGATGGAAAAGAGAGAAATTCATTCTTCGTGTAATGCCTATGTTTATTTAACAAAGGAAATAGAAAACATTTCCTTTGTTTTCCATTGAGTTATGCTACGACAGCTATTCCTTGTTCTCCTAAACTTGCACTCGTGTTACCAACTGCTCAGCAAACCCTCAATTAACCCCCCCCCCAATGGTTTAGCACATATTCCCAGAGACTTTGACTATTCAGTGTGCTTACATTGTAATCAGGGAAATAATTATAATGGTACATTTTGAATGTGAGTAACTTCTTGACATATCGATATAACATGTGCTGGTAAAGTGAAAACTTATATTATATAGTTGGTAAAAATGCACTGATACATACATGAACATGCTCTGGCACATGTACAGGGATTCAAACATACACGTACAACACTTACCTTGACAGGTGATTCTGAAATTGACCTGACACTGCTGAAGGCCGAGTGCTCAGAAGGCGTAAAGGATGACTGACCAGATGACTCATTCAGCTGTCTCCTTCTGAGTGGACAACAGCTGGTACCTGCCCTTTGACCATCAGCACTGCAGTTGTTTATCTGAAGGGGTGTCCAGGGATCTCTTGCCATCACCATGGTAACCATATGCTGCATGTGGTAACCAAGAGCGTCAAGCCACCTGTGTGCTAACCCCAGGAATGGGTGGCGCCATGTCTGCATGCTGAGAGTTTAAAGCAGAACAGATATTGAGGTGAGAATGTCAAATTAAGGTAATAATGCATGTATGTACCATACATGTGTTGGTGTCTACAGGAATGGTGTGTATATTTGAGAAGATATATCACTAATGTAGAACTGAAACAGTATAATTATATATTAGCAGAGATCACAATGTCATTTTCTAGTACAGACAAGATGCCATGCAGACAAACAGTATAATTGGAATTAGAAATCACACAGGTGTACTCATAAACACAAGTAAAGAACAGGGTTCCCACTTGTTTGTTACAAAAAAATTCACTGACTTTTCCCTGACCGTGGGAACCCTGAAGAACCAATGGCAATACATGTGCACACACATATATGTACATACATACACATACATACATGTACATGCATGCATACACACACATACAAATACACACACGCATACATACTGATACATACATGTATACATACCAACACACATATACATATACATAAACATACATATACATATACCATAAAAATAAAAAAATAAGCCCCCCCTGAACACAAACCCACTCCGAAAATACGCCCCCCAAATCTTTGATGCGAAAATTCTTCCGATAATAAGCCCACCCAAATATAAGACCATGGGCTTACATTTGTATACTAAGTACTTAAAGTACTGTCATTTTCAAGACAAAAAATCCCCTCCAATAATAAGCCCACTCCGAAAATAAGTCCACTCCAAACATAAGCCCCAAAAAGTGCTTTGAAAAATATAAGCCCATGGGCTTATTTTCGGAATTTTACAGTATACATACACACATAAATACTACATAAAATTAGTACATAAATACATACAATCATACATGTACATACATACATAAACAAGTAAATAAAGTGGTGCTCACTCAATCTACAACATGCTCAATACAAATAAGATGTAGAGTGGGATAAAACATTTAAAATTCCACTAAGATGGATAAAAATACATTAATGTTAAAATACAGTTACTGCAGTTTCACGCACTAGGCAATCATGTGACTGTTCTGAAGGTCAAAATGTTTGCGATATTTAAGGAAGGCGGGCTGGAGAATGACAGGAATGTCGCTTGTGGTTGGCTGCATAATATTTATTCTCATGCCGGCATTTCACAATCAATTCCGATCTCTTGTTAAGAAGCGTGGACTCATCAGCATTTAATAAACAGAGTTTTTCTGTTTGGCAGAAATATCGATTACAACTGGATGGACCTCCTTTGTATGGGCTTGCTCTCCAAACATTAGCAAACTGGTGGGCTTATAACCGGAGGGGCTTATAACCGGAGGGGCTTATAACCGGAGGGGCTTATAACCGGAGGGGCTTATAACCGGAGGAGCTTATAACTGGTGGGCTTATAACCGGAGGGGCTTATAATCGGAGGGGCTTATAACCGGAGGGGCTTATAACCGGAGGGGCTTATAACGGGAGGGGCTTATAACCGGAGGGGCTTATAATCGGAGGGGCTTATAACCGGAGGGGCTTATAACCGGAGGGGCTTATAACCGGAGGGGCTTATAATCGGAGGGGCTTATAATCGGAGGGGCTTATTTTCGGAATTTTACGGTATTTGTACTCATCTCAGTCCCTCTCTGACGGTTATTTGGACTCAACTGAGTCAGTTGTATTTATATACTGAGTTGCCATTCCACGTTGCTCACTGTCAGTAGAGGCCGGTTTCGTTATAATCTGTAACAAACACAAGGCTGCTGGGCCTGATGCTCTCAGGCCAAGAGTGCTAAAGGAACTTGCTCCATGTATAGCACCTATTCTGCAAGTCATCTTTACAAAAGCACTTCAGAGTCACCAAATCCCAAATGATTAGAAGCTGGCTATAATCACACTGGTTTATAAAAAAGGAGATCGAGACTGTCCTTCAAACTATTGTCCTATATCACTTGTATATGCAGCAAAGTCATGGAACATATTGTCACCAGCAACGTGACAACTCACTTCAAATAGTATAATATCGTTTACCACTTGCAGCATGGTTTTAGGCATGGCAGATCCTGTGAGAACCAGTTACTTGAACTTACAATAACTCTCCAAGCTAACTTGAATACAAGAACACAGATAGACCTGATTATTATGGATTTATCCAAGGCCTTCGATAAAGTTTGCCACAAGAAGCTCTTGGCCAAGCTTGACTTATAAGCATTCTCTGGAACAGAGGTCTTGTGATTCTCGACTTGCCCTGTTATTTAAAATCAGCCATGGTCTGGTGGTAGTGAGTCACACTGATCAACTTCGGCCTGTGACAAGAAGATCTCGCAACATGCACAAACATTCATTCCATCCCCTGGCTTGTCCAACCTCTTCCCACCAGCTATCCTTCTTCCCACATACAATACCTGTCCTTCATGATTTTAAAGCAAAACTGTAAATAAGAGGAAGCCTGGACTCTAATAAGCCCTATGGTTTCTCGTTCAGGCATCCTCATCACTGAAATCCTGTATTCTAATTATTGTAATTATTTTCCTGCTGATATTGTGACAAACAAATAAACCACCAGTACAGTACACTAATACTACAATGGAATAATCCCCCTGACATATTTTCTGACTTTATTTCAGCTGATCAATTTCTTTATTCTGTCTCTTCTCTCCATCATTAATTATTATGTAAACAAAAAATAAAATTTTGTTTGTTTGTTTGTTTTTCAGGTTTTTTTTGTCTTTTTTGTCATTTTTTTAAATTAATCACCACTCAACAGTTAATCCTCTTCGAGAGGGGTTGTTGTATTGGGAAATAAAATAATAAACTGCAGTGGCCATGTTGCTGACACCGCAGATGAGTGTTTGAATTACCCCCCTAAATAGTAACCCTTGGAGACAGCGACCACACATCCTGGATCTGTTTGGGCATCTTTATTCAGGGCAGGGGTGGGGGAACAGCAGCATCCAGTACTTATGGATGTACTATAACAGAATGTGTTGTTGTTGTTGTTGTTGTTGTTATTACTATTATGATAATTATTATTATTAATCTATCTACAGATGTACTTGTATCTGTCTAGTGACTTTAAAATTGAGTTTAATTCATATAATGTAATATATTAATAATAATAGAGTATTTAGAGTGCCTTTTTCTATGGTTATTCAAAGACACTGTTTAAAATACAAAATATATACAAAGTGATTAAAAAAAGAGATTACAATTGAAAATATTTCTTGAATAAGAATGTTTTAAGCTGTTTCTTAAAAATATTTATATTACTGCTGTCTTGTAATTGTCGCGGCAGCTGATTCCAGAGCTTTGGAGCACAAACAGAGAATGCATGGTCCGCAGTACTATTCTCCGCTCAAGAAACCGTGGTAGGCATCTCGAGTCGGAGAAAGCTTTCTGACTGGAGCCCAGGACGCTTTGGTACCCGCCTGTGAATAAGTTCCGTAAGATATGCCGGGCTGTTTCCATTAAGGCATTTGAAGAGTATAGTTAAGATTTTAAAGCCAACTCTGGCATGGACTGGTAGCCAGTGCAGTTCTTTGAGGACAGGTTTGATGTGGCTAAATTTCAGGACCTTGTGGATGAGACGTGCAGCATAGTTCTGAACGAGCCATAAGCGCTTGATAGATGACTGTTTGCAACCATAGAGTAGAGAGTTACAGTAGTCAAGACGGGAGGTAACCCCTAATATTATAATTTTACTTGTTATTTCAGGAGTGGATTGAAGGGTTGCAGCCACTCCTTCACAACCTCAGTTTCCTCAACTGCAGCGTGATGATACTGATTTTCAAACAGTACGTAAATTTAGCAGTACATGTAGTTATACATGTACATGTAACCTAATTTTCATTTTAAATAATATTTAGGACTTCCAGTGATACACTGACAAGAGCATTGATCAGTGAATTGTGATCTTGCTTGCTGTGACATGCATACTAGAAAAATGGATACATGGCATGAAGCAGTGGTGGTTATCACAGTGTGTATTTTGTTTGAATGGTCACACTTTGTGTCTTTGCCCATGTGTTGAGAAATTATAGCATCTCGATCACTCAGTTTTGGAAGGCACTCTTAGGACTCAAAGGGTTAATAGTACTTATCAAGAGCTTTCTTTTCATTGGTCATACAAGGAACATCTCAGTCTATTGACATGATAAAACTCCCTTACTCTCACCATATACTGTCTATAAACAGACCATAAAATACCCTAAGGAATCATTGGCCATGTACACAACCATATGTATACCACTTGTCATATATGAGACCAATAAAATTAATGTTCTGTGGACTAGCAGTGATTTTGGTCCTACAGGCCAGTGATGAAAAAATTAAGACCTACATGTACACATAGTTATTGGAGTGAACTGCATATGAAATTCGGCGAGTTCTTTGTTGTATTTTTTGTTCGCTATAGATATCCTTTGATTGTTGGCCTTTTGTGCACAAAACACAAAAGGTTTTGAAATGCATATGAATGACTAGCCAATAGAAACATATATTTGGTCTCACACGTAAAGCAAAACAATGTGCACTGTCACGGTTCATTCAACATAAACAAAGCAGCTTTATACACCCCTTTTGAAGTTTGCCGAGCTTCATATTAATCAGTTAGTAGTTCTAACAACTATGATGTAAGCCTGTAATAGCAAGTCTTGTTTGTTTTACTATAGATACATCAAGATCTACATGTAAACCTATAGTAACAAGTCTTGTTTGTTTTACTATAGATACATCAAGATCTACATGTAAACCTATAGTAACAAGTCTTGTTTGTTTTACT
>JAOBYG010855466.1:0-13697 GCA_025403545.1 Epizoanthus stellaris | reverse complement strand
TCTGTTAACCCCTGCGTATGAGTTGAAATTTGTTAAAAATGTTGATTTTTCAATTCACTGCTTAAAAAGATCAAATGGTCCCTCCAAGGTGCAAAGTGACTTCCGGTCTGCACTTGCCCGTCATCGACAGGTCGGAATAATGTCTTTTCATGCATTTGCTTTTCAAAGGTTTGTTCGATTTTTGTACATTTCCCATCAGTGCTTGAAATGACTCGTGTACGTGTGTAACTATAGAATTGCAAATACTTAAAGTGCTGATTTCATTTTTTTGGCGCGTCCGTCAAACAGGATGCTGGTCTTTTGAACAACCTGGGAGAGGAGGGCAAGCACAAAGCTTCTCTGCGGCCAACCTTTTGCAGTTGTACATAGTCGATAGGTATGTTTCAAAATATCAAAAAATTTTCCGTACTAGTTTGGAGGAGGGAAAGGGGTCATGAAAACTAGTACTCTCTGTACGACCTTGAAAATGTTGAACAAGCTCTTATGTACCCACCGAATTCATCCAGGGAGAAATGTTCCACTTAGAGGGGAGGGGTAGTAGAAATGTTGTCACCAATGTTATTGAACTGTATCACTTAAAGAAAACTTGCCCAAACGAGTTCAAAGCGATTTACAGTATATCTGCCGTGAGGGAAATGTTATTTTCATAAAGCATTCAATAAACGTTATAGGGATCCGGTATAGGGGGACATCATAAAGAAAATTTGGGGGGGGGGGTGGATGCTGCAAGTCGTATTTTCAGGTGAAAATATTGGTTCACAAGGACAGTTAAAGTGATTGTTTTGCTTTCCAATATTTCCACAGTTAAAGTAAGAATTTGTAGTCAAAAGTTTGATGGGATAGCTGCCGATTTGAGTGAATGAGAGAGCCTAAGAACAGTAAGGCTTGGCTACTAAGGGTTAACAAGATTGCGGCCCATGGCAACATCACAGCTTTCTGTCAGCACTCTTTTCTTTTATATTGTTTAAACAGGTAAGATATTCAAAGATAGTTATTTGTACTGCATACAGCAATCAATAAACTGTAAATTTGCTTATCATAAGGAATTCTAGCCGTGTTAAACAATACGACTTTACACTTACAGATATTGTAGTGAGGTTGAATATTAAGTTGATCAGATGGCATTTGTTCATTACTCTATAGCATTGTATGGATGCCAAACACTTTTGTAGTAAGAAAAATATTTCAAAGCTATGTTTTTACATCTCTATAATGTTATCTATTAGTTATTTTCAAAACTTTCAACAACAACAACAACAACTCAGAGAAATTGATAGCAAATAATCAAACTGCTTTAGTAGAAATCTGTGCCTTCCATTGTATGAGAATGTTCAGTGTTTCAGAAACATCCAGTATCTTAATTAATGTTTCTTTTATCAATTTGCCAGCCGATTTTGCATGAATTGGATGTGAGCCTACGATACAGCGTGCTCTCAAATGGCTTCACTGGTAGAGCCAACTACATTTTCTCAATTGCAAGCAACAATTTAATACTCTTTGTATACTCCAAATTATGAATAATTTAATATCGGAATCACGTAACAATGTTCACAAATCGAAAACTTTCCAAAATGCGTATCATTTTATGTTATCTGCTTTATCTCGCACTGTCATTTGCAATCAGCTCGTCATTGATTTGAGAATCGAAAATGTGTCTTTGGCACACTGCTGTAAACCATACCGTGCAGGGCAGTTTCAGTATGGGAAAGTTTTGATGTCAACCTGTTAGTCTCAAGCAAATGTTTTTGGTTTATATATATGAAATGTTTCCAATCCCGACAAACTACTGAGTCTGTAAATACTTGGCCAATTTCACCAGTCAACGACGACATTTCGTTGTGTCGTGACTATTCCAGTCGGGAGTACTCAGGCCAGCGAAAATAGGCAAACAGGGGCCGAAAGTCCACGCCACATAGTGACAGGATTGCCACATAGTGACAGGATTGCCACATAGTGACAGGATTGCCACATCACAATAACTGTTGATTACGCATGCATGTAATCCATGAGTTAAAAATGGTGAAAAGGCTAAATTTACCCAACAAAGTGAATATCACTATTCAGATTACTCTGTGAAAAGAAATTAATATTGATATAGAACTTTACTTTCCTCTGGTTGAAGAAATGTATGGAGACTGAAGAGAACAAATTCAACCCGCATTAGCATAATGATGAAATACTAAATGCCTATAAATAGCAGAAAATCATATAACAAAGTTGCTAATAAAGTACTGAGTACCTTGGTAGTGATGGTGGTCAGGAGTAAAAGTTTTCCAATCGCTTATAACGTTTTTGTTAAACATTGTCTTGCAAAGTTGTTTGGCAAGTAGGTGGGCACTAAAGTAAGGTTGCCATTACTGGCAATGAGATTTTGTGTTTACAATTTTTCTTACTGAAAAACCCAAAACAAACTTTGTGATGTAATTTTCATCATGATAACATCTGCCAGTGTAATACCATCCAAAAATGCGATCAGCTACTCAAGATCTACAAGAATATCTGCAGCCGTTTTCAAGAACGAATTATTTAATTATTTATTTAATGATCTTATGATTATTATGATATTTTGAAGGAATAGTCCAGTCAAACAGCAGGAAAGCCTATTTAACCATACATTTTCTTCAGTATAGAGGGTGCTATAACTAGAAGAAGACCGTACTAACCCAATTTTGCTGATGCCACATCGAATGGTGATATCAATGGCTGCTGTGACAACTTTCATGATTTGTTAAATGTTGTCTGGCAAAGTTGTTTGGAAAGTAGGTAGGCATTAAAGTGAGGTTGCCATTACTGGCAATGAGATTTGGTGCTTCACATTTTTTCTAACCGAAGTGGTAACCATTATTTCTTTATGGTGATCCTTTCACTAAAAAGTATACTGCTATCAATAGGAGCCCTAGATAAATGAAACAAATGAAACAAACTTTGTGATGTAATTTTCGTCATTATCACGTAATTTGCCAGAGTAATACTGTCCAAAAATGAGGTCAGCTTGTTGAGATCTACAAGAATGTATAAATTGTTTTGCTCTATCTGCAGCCATTTTCAAGAACGAATTATTTAATTAATGATTTTATGATTATTATGATATTTTTTGAAGGAATTATTATTGCATACCATCAGTCCATTATCCCTTGACTGTGATAAAGCTTTCCTCATCTGTATATGGGGAATGTGGAAAGACAAACACATGCTACTTGTGGAGTGGGAAGTAAACTTGTCAGCACTGCAGTATGTTGGAGATCAGGTGAGATTCTGCCAGATGTCTAAATTTTACTTGACAGGTAATACTTTGAATAATGTTTATCTAAATTCTTACTACATTTTATTGTTATTATTAGTAATTGACAGGGTAACGACACTCTGTGGATCTATTAATAAATCCATTATTATTATTGTTATTATAGTATTATTACTATCATAGTAGTGATAATAATGTTTATGAAATCCTCTCAAGCCTAACAACAACCAATACATACAAATGCAACATCCCAGATAACAGGCTTTGTATGGCATCAGATTCTGTGTCACACAGTTAATTGTTTTAGAGATAAATATGCTGCGATTAAGGTGCCATGCCCCTCAAGTTTCGGGATATTTCTTTCAAGCAGCAAAACCAATATGTGACCCACTTTACGAAAAGGATGCTAGAAGTGAAAAAACAATGCTTTTAACTTGTTCACCGCCACGTTTTTTACCGGAAACCATTATTTTGGAAGGTCATATCTATATTTTGGCCTTCAAGTTGCTGCATTTCAGCTGAATGTGTTAAAATTGCAATTTCTAGCACGATATTTAGATCTTTTCTTGGTTACTTTGCAAGTAACAAGGAAAAACGTTGGTTTTGGGGCATACACAGAAGTCAAAATTTACAGAATGTTTTCCTGCTCCCTCATTACAAATTTTCGCCCTGACTCACCCCTCTTCCCCTTCTCTCCCAATTTCTTTGCTCTTGTCCTTTGCCTCCCTATCTTCGTGCTTTCAGTATAAAAGGTTTGCAGCTAGCTTTTTAAAGAATCTGATAATTGAGCCATAAGGAACGTCATTCATTGTATCAGCAAAATTTGACACTGAAATTGCAACCAAAATTTGACAGTTTTTCCATTGTATGAATCTTGTTTGATGGACTTGATTGAGGCCTTCATTCAAAGGTCTATCTATGGTACAGTACATGCTGATCAAAGCAATTCAGTGATGTAAAACGGATGACATCACAACAAATTGCATGGATGTCGACTGTAGTCAACATTGGTGGTGAAAGGGCTAAACGATCAATTGTGTTTGTATTTAAGTGTGTTTAAATTATTTTAAGCACTGGACGGATGATGGATGATGGACTGGATGTTTTGTGGATCAAGGTTCTAAGTAAATATGTTATAATTTTTTGAACATTTTTCCAGAAGCGCTGGTTTCACGAAGAAATTTTCAGTATTACTAGTAACATAGTTTGTACCAAGAGTTGCAACATCTAACAAACACTTGTGTTGTCCCAATGCTAAAACAGTACAAATTATATATATGTGACCCTATCTGTGAAAAAGGAGTTTATGATTGTTCAATGCCAACACTATCGAAGTGTTGAAAACACTTCAAACATTGATAAAGTGTTGACAAAGCAGTGATGAAAACGTTGATAAAAGCATTGTCTTGTTCCTATTGATGTTAAACTAAAGAATCATTCCGTAACATACAATTGAACAATGGCCGTCCCTTTGACAATAAACAATTTGAACAAATTATTCCCTCTTACAACAAATACATGATACCATCGTTCATACAAGACCGTGCCTTTCACAATACATGAATGTTTGAACAAGCTTGTCACTTTGACAACAAATACACGATATGATCGTTCATACAAGTCTGTCCTTTACTTTATTTATTTCATTGCTTGAATACATTTTTCAATAATGTTTACAATAATGATAAGCAATAATGATAAGCAATAAAATTACCATGGTAAATGTGATTGTTCATACAAGTCCGTCCCTTTCACAACACACAGTCATTCAAACAAACTTGTCATGGCGACATCCATTGCACAACAGGGGTGTTGTCAGCATTCAGGCAAACAAGGCAAATGGCTTCTCTAAAATTTGCGCTGGAAGTAAATGAAATTTATAAGCTTTTTGGACTTTTGTGTTTTTGAAAAACGTCTTATTTTAGGACCCGACATTCTGATTGAAAATGCCCTCAAAATGCCAGAAATACCATTTCTGAGAACCTGATTTTCAATATCTTCTGGGGGAGCATGCTCCCAGACCCCTCTAGTAGCTCACGCCAAATTGGCTACGTCCCCGACAAGAGTTTTTAGAATGCATTTTTACAGGAGTAATGATGTGTTCATTAACATTGTTTGTTTGTTTATTACTTTACACAAATTAACTTTATAGACGAATATTAAGTAATTATAATAGGTTGATTTATGCTCTGTATCATGGAACCAACGTCATCAGTGAACACAACTTGTAAATCAAGTTACAAGACCCACGTCAAACTCATGTTTGGACCTCATATGGTCAAATCATCCTGAAAGAATGTTTCAAGTTGGTGAATGAACATTGGACTATCTGACCATCTTCCCACTGTAGCTCTTCACCATTTCAAGGGAGAACGAGTAAGCAGAAAGAAAAGCCACACAATATCCTACAGGAATCTTAAACACCTTGATGAAGACAAGTTTATTCAAGATCTAAATGAAGCCCCATGGGACGCAGCGTTTGTCTTTGTGGATACAGATCATATCGTTGATACTTTGTGCAACATTTTAACGATATATTAGATAAACACGCCCCAATAGAGCAGAAGAGAGTAAATCTCAACCAGCTTGGTTTACTAGTGATCTGAGTGACAAAATTCAACATCGAAATGGACTTATGAAGAAACTCAAAAGATTCCAAAACCAAGATGACTGGATGATGTTCAGGCATGCAAAACACAATGTTTGTGAGTTTATTAGGCAAGCAAAGAAAAACTATTTCAAGACAGAAGTAGCTAAAAATAGAAAGAATCCAAGAAAGCTCTGGAGCCACATCAAGAACCTAACAAGGAAAGATGCCGAAAACCACAGCGGAATCAGCCAACTAAACAAAAACAGCGAGATTGTAACTGACAAACAGAAGATCGTAGATACCCTAAATACATTTTTTGTGTCTCTGCCACGAAATGTGCTCAGCTCACTGATCTCGAGTGTCTCTAGAAGAAGTACCACTGAACCCAAGACGGACCCTGCTGGCGATTATCAAATTCCTCACATCACACCAGACAAGATCCAGAAGCTATTACAGTCAATGCCTCAACACAAAGCTACCAGCATTGATGGTATCGGTGCAAAAATTCTAAAAACCAGGGTCACTTAGACAATTAAAACCAATCATATTGCTGGATTGAAACAAAGGAATCCAACTTGCGGGTGTTTTAGCCAATAGGCAGCTAGCAAAACAACATTGATTTTGCTTCGCAGAAAAATTGGAAATAATTTGAACATGTTGGCCAACTACAGACTTCTACTTGAGTCTTACATTATTCTATTTGAGATCATGGGATGCTTTGCTCTGGCTTTTCGTGACTGGTTCAGCAAAGAGGTTCTAGGTCAATTACATAACTATATTAAAAACATGTCAATCTACAGGTAGTAGTGCATCTGTATAGTTCAGATTTAATTTTTTAAAACAGCTAATAGAGTTTATGGTCATTTTAAATTGCTGTTTTATTTACAATCTTCTCCACATTTTTTTGTATCAACAGATAAGATCTTCGAAATATGCATCCAACACATTGATATTTGGCCTGATTGATGGGTTCTATTGGGCTACAGAATCACAATGTAACTTCTCTCAGGTGAGGCTCATGGTACAGTGCACATCTACAAAGCTACAATCGATATCCCGTAAAATATGGTTATTAGCACTGGGCTTACACTAATTGACTTTATAACTAGTAGGAAAAATGTTCCAAACACAGAGGTGCCAGTCCTTGTTTTCTAGGTGGTGAAGACATTACAACAGTGGAAGTTATAATTCATCTGCAATGTGACTGTTATATAAGGCTGCTGTATGATTATTATAAAAATGATTTTTCTTTTTTTTCGTGCTCAGAGTGGGACTCGAACCCCGAACCCTTGGACTACTCCACTACTTTTTTATTACCACTACACTACCACTAGGCTATCTAGTCGATTACACAATCAATCCCACAAATTGTGAATGTCATTTGTATCAACCATTTGAATAATATATTATGCAAAAAATCGTCGACCATAAAATTCTTTCGTGGACTGTGACAATATTATATTCATTGGAGAAGTTATTTAAAAAACTCGTGCTTCGTGTTTGCAACACCTCGAAACAATAAAAGCACTCAGCTGAAGCGGCCTTGTGCTTTCATGTTTCTCGGTGTTTGGAACCCCTCATCAAACACTTGCACTCGTTTTTGAAATATAACTTCACAATTGATTAATAATTCAATCAGGATTTACACTCATGTCAATGAAGCGTGTGACATACAGAGAAGTCCGAAGTTCCTGAGTTGCAATAGTCACCACATTGCCAAAATTCCGCTGTTCTACATGTAGCTTTGATGTCATATTTTAACTATATAAATATTTTTATTTCACACAGCCATAGGCTATGGAAATGGGTTCATTTGAGCTTTTCTCAGAGAATGACACAAGCAATATTTAGATAGCTCTGTATCAAATAAACATGAATGTGTCCGGCGACCGAACATAGAACATTGCACTTGTAGTAATTCACATGGAGATTTTCATTCAAGCCTTCCACTTGAATTACTTGAGAAAGGGTGAGCAAGTTCTGATACCTTACAAATGCAAGCGTAGTACGTGTACGTATGTTCCTTTGTTCTCTAGCATTAGTACGGTTGAAATTACGATGGATTGTACAGTGGCATACAGCACTTATGAATATTCTAGAACCTACTGTACAGTTGTACTATGGCGTACTATGAACAGTGGCGTACCCAGCCCATAGGCCTGTAGGCCCGGTCCTGCAAATTATTTTTGACAGAAAAAAAAGCACAGAGAAAAAATGTTATAAATAAAAGGGAGTGGAAAGTAAACCTATTGAGTGACGCTTTTATATATTGCCAAAAGTCGTAATATTTAATGCAATGCATTTACAGTATATAAACAGGATATAAAAGTAAAAATGGTTGGGGTTCTGGATTGAGAACCGACATTTGGTGAAATGGGAACATAAGTTTGAATCCCTTTTCAATTATTATGCTATAAAATCAAACTGAGTTTCTTCTAAAGAAGTTTGACCGATTTCAAAACTTAAAATCCAGAATGTCCGGTTAGTTACTAGTGATTATAAAATGTAACGAATTACTCTCAGAAGGCAAGAAATACGACTCCAGGGGCCCTATTTTTAAAAAAATTTCCCGGGGGGGGATGCCATCGGACCCCCCTACGAGCTCGTGCCTTTGGCGCTCGTTTTGTCTCACAGGGCCTACAAATACCCTGGAGTCTGGGTACGCCATTGGCTGGTGTACGTTCGTTGTTCGTTTGGTCTGTACGGTCGAACTTGCTTGATGTACGTTCGTTGTCGATACGATCAAACTGAGCCATAAACAATGGTAATAAATTGTTGTCATAACTTTTGGAGATCTTTTGAACTCTGCAGCGGCTGTAAGCGGCAATCCAAATGTGCGTGTTTTTCTAAATTAACATTTTATCCCCTTGCTTCTTGTTGAAACAAGGCCATCTAAAAATAATGCGATCAATGCCTGGCAATCCCAAATCTGTTTCTTTTCTAAACAAAATAAGTAAATGGGTAAACTCGGTGCATTTAGGATTCGTTTCATGAGATGCTGGAAATGGATCGAAGAAAAGCAATTTGTATATTTGGGTTATAAGGTTGAGTTCATTCGATTCGACTGTTTCTCTATTTGTCAATGATATGATACAGTATGTTTCATTTTGTGGATAGAGAGAAACATTTATTAAATTCATTCATTAGCAGACAGCTGTTCTTTCGTATAGCACTAACTGTTTTGGTTCAGTTTATTTTCAATAATATTCGATAAAATCGGATAAAATTTGTACGTTCAATTTCCTGCCAAAAACACAAAAACGTGGACATCGTTTACTTCGGAGAATTGAAAATTTTATTTTATCTCTCACAAAAACTCCACGATGTGCGATTGTCAATGGTTCAATATTTTTTTAGTCTTCAATTAATTGCTTTGGCACGTTTTATAAAATAGTGTCTTTTTCCTTCAGTATTTTGCAATCTAAATACATTTACTTGTAAGAATTAAGAATATACAAAACATCGAAAAACTGAGTGTGCTACTTTCAGTCTTGATAGAAAATATGCAGCCATGTGGTCTAGCCAGTGTGTCTGCTATCAAAACCACAAAAATACAAGTGCTCCCATGTTCAACTTATGAAATCAACAACATTCACGTATCAGTGATCAAACTGGAGTTCACTTGCGAAACAAAGAATACAATGCAATGATAATATTTTTTATCACAGAAACTGAGACATACATTTGTATCAATAAGACATTTACAGGAAAGATAATAGTGAGGAAAATAATTTATTTCAGCCAATATTTGGGGTAAAAGTACTGAATTTTTAAAAGCTCTTCTAGGCGTGCTATCAATGCACGTCTCGAGCTTTTCAGGTGTCTGTGTCATGTTTATCTTTCGTGTTGGAGTAAGCTCACAGAGATCGTTTTGCACTGCAGCGTATGTAGAATCTGCGTCAGCAGAAAGAAAGAAAGTAAAGAAAGCACTACTGACTGCTCTAGTTCTGCGATATAAAGTGTTGAATTCGTGTTGGTCTTTTGGTTTTAAAACAGTTTCTATGACAATTCCAAAACAGTTGACATGCGTGACCAATTACAGTTTGTGACCAAACTTAGCATGCTTATTTAGCAATTCAAATTCGAGAAAAATAATGTCAAGACAGCAAGCAAGTACAGGTCGAAAATAAAAAAACGGGGAGAAGAAACAAGCAACAGCTGGTGGGGTCGTGTATTAAATAATGAAATAATAATGAACTGAAATTTAACGGGTTAAAATTGCTAACTGGCAGGAGGCACTCTAGCTGGCTATGTACACACGTGGCTCGGAGCTGGGCTTGAACTCGGGACCACTGGGTACAAGCACAGGGTGAAGTGGAGACTGGGCTCGAACCTGGTACAAGCACCAACCCACTGGGCCATGCTGCCTACACAACCCATCTTCTGCTTGGCTTCTTCATTTACCGCTATTTGATTGAAACTGCCAGCAACTGTGATGGTGGAGAACCGGGGCACTCCACTGAGGACATCACGAGACTCAAAGATGCGAAGTAATGGAAATGCATCTTTTAGCATTGTGGCATTTAACTTTCAATAGTTTTTTTAATAATACGGTTTTATTGGTATAACATAAAATGTTTACATATTGCATTACCTTTTTTTACATTAACCTACAACTTTCAATAGTTGACACACAGATGGATCCTTACGGAACCACCACAATCAGAGAAGCAATGGGTTACGGCTCTCTCTTACAATATAACCATTATTCAGCAGTTTCTGAAAATCGTCCCTGACTTCTTAACACTGGCTCAGGGGACACTGAACTGAGTTTCCAATGTAATTGAGATGACTGCAAGGCTAGTAGTTTATGTACATGTGATATCTGCACAAATGTTATGTAAGACATTTCATTTTGTGGGCAAGGTTATCTTTAACTGCAGACTGTGTTGATAATTATAGTTATTTACATTATACTGCTTACTTCAGCAGCAAACTATAAGATATTGGAGTTTTGGTATCTAAAATGGATTTCTATGGATGATGCCACAAGATAACTCAGTTTTTTGTGCTTGTACTGTGTACAACTTATAGTTTAGAGCCTCAGAAGTAATGCAAGCAAGACCACACACATGAACGTAATTTTATTTTCGAAATATGGTATTGATCATGCATACAGTACAGATTATGTAGTACAGATTATGTACTGTAATGCTGGTGTATTTGTGTGAATAAGTAAATTTCTGCACGGAAGTTTGACCTCTTGAGGTTATTGTTTTCTTGTTGGCCCCATTATTTACTTCTTTATTTCTTCCCATTTGTGACCTACATCATCATATATTTTTTCCACACTTTGTTACATACAACAGGTTTTTTAATTTACAATGTTTACCCAGTGTTAGTTCATAGTTGTGTTATTGAAAGTTCAATTTGTGGTTTGAATAGCCGAAATTTTCAGCTGCGGTCTAAGTATAATATGATTTAGATCTTTATGTTCAGGATCAATTTATTGGCTTTTAGCCATTCACAGATTTTTAAGACTTTGATAATTACTTTAGTTTCACACGTTCCCTGACCCTCTCTCTTGTGAGAAGATTGCACCCAGGATAAATGAAACATCTAGCTGTGAAAAAGCCAGAAGCGGGGCATTGATAGACTATCAGTTTTTGATCAGAAAGGCCTCCTGACATTTTGTCTAGTGTCACAAATTCATTAATTATAATAATAATAATAATAATAATAATAATAATAAATTTGAAAGTAATTTTTCCTATCATTTATATTTCTTTTCAACTTGTTGTCTCAAAACAATTCATTTTTAAGTTAGAAATAATGGTGATATCATTTCTTCAGATGTTTTATTTTTTTGAAAAAATGTTTGACCAAGGTGTGAAGGGCTCTCAAAAATTAGATAGTGTTTTTATATCCTGGACCTTCAAAATTGAAAATGATGTATTTTGGCCAGTTAGTCAAAAGAGCAGAAGAAATAATCTTTGTAAACAAATGTTCCAAGGAGTTCACTTCAAAGCTTTATATATTCTTGAAGATTAGGTTTTCCCCATCTTTGTAAATAGTTTATATGATGTAAATGATGACATTTGAAATACAAGGTGTGGAATTTTTTCTTCTTGCACCACGACCCCACTCCAAATTATTCATCTATTCAAATTTATTAATTTTTGAGATGTAAGAGATTCTTGTTCATGTAGTAGTCAGGCTATATGTTTGTCTGTCTCTCTGCCGCAGATGGTCATATTAGCTAAAATTCTATCATCACAGAAATATATAAAAATATTTTTATATCAGTTTTCATGTTATCTTCCATTATCTTCTGTTATTGTGTCAAGTTGAAGTTTATGGCAGTTAATGTTCCTTGCATTTGCATTCTGTATGTGTAGCTGTACACTAAAACACATTCAAACAGACACCATTTTTACATACAGCTGTTAAAATTTGCCGATATGTGTGGCAGCATGTACATGTAACCTCATATTTACACATGTATACATTGCATGTTATCTTAGTTTATCCTCACCAATTTGATATTAATTTTTGTTTCAAAAGTCTACTGCTGAGGCTGATGATGTAGTGAGGAACAAGGCCAAATTAATGAGATCAGAACTTGAGCAGGTGAGTAAAATTAATTGTGACTTCTGGTAAATAATATGTACATGTGCTAGAAAATATTTGTAGACATGGAGTATGAGTAGATCTTGCAGAAAGTAATTACAAAGGACTAGTGGGCTGCATTAGTTACATTCACTCGGATTCTGAAATCATAGCAAATTGCAAGGATAAATTAGATTTTGCTGCATTGTGTTTGAAAATCGATGTAGTTAAAGTTTCATGCAAGAACTAATCGTATTGTTATTCCTTTGACTTCACCATCGTCTACACCTTATCTTTCTTGTTCTGTTGTTCAATGATCTGTCATCACCTGTCTCTGGTTTGGAAATTTCATCAACACCACATGGTGTTGTAACTTGCATTATTAAAGGCAAAGAACAGAGGTGACAATTCCTCCCAGACGTCCACATAAAAGGAAAATTATTTTTTATGTTAGCCTGAATGAAGACACGAATGAGTCTCCCAGAATACTGTATGGCATGTGAAGGCAGGACTCTTGTGCATTTCTGTGTCTTAGGAGCACTCCGAAAGTAGAAAGGGTTCCCAATATAAGATTGCAAAGATCAAGAGTGTGCATTAATTGGTGAGCATGCCTAGTGTTTACAATTGAAGTGAGCTTCCTTCAGTGTAGTCTCTGCAATGCCAGTGGAAGTCACTGTAACCCAGCCAGAAACTCCTAACACTTATCTCAATTTGCTGCCATCTTTACATACAGGCTACCCAGAATAACTACTAGCATTGTCTCACCATTTCCACTGCACAAACTTTGTCAGAGCAAACAAAGGCTGATCGAATATAGTCACTGGGATTTGGTCTGGGTTGAGGAACTAGATCTTTTGTCTCTAATCATTGAAACAGTGCACACAGAGTTGAACAGTCATGTGTGGGCTGTGAGATGTGATAGGCCACCCCACACCACGTGATGCATCTTCACTATCATGTTCATGGCCTGACTGTAACATGTCTGTGGCCTCACATATTACCAAAATGTGCAAGGCAGCTTTCTTCCTCCTGCACAATATTAGCTGCATCCGGAAGTACCTCAGTAGGGACAGCACAGAAACACTGATCCACGCTTTTGTGATTAGACTATTGCAATGGACTGCTGTACGGACTCCTGAACACTCTCCTGGCCAGGCCCCAGAGAGTACAGAAACACTGATCCACGCTTTTGTGATTAGACTATTGCAATGGACTGCTGTACGGACTCCTGAACACTCTGCTGGCCAGGCCCCAGAGAGTACAGAAACACTGATCCACGCTTTTGTGATTAGACTATTGCAATGGACTGCTGTACGG
>JAOBYG010855465.1:0-24494 GCA_025403545.1 Epizoanthus stellaris | reverse complement strand
AAGAGTCTGGCCTCGTGCGTTCCTTCGTATCTTTTATTCGCTATCTATCGCCCTTCGTTTTAAAGAGAGAAGAAAACCTGATATCACGTGTGACGCGAATGACTATCGGCTAGCTAGCCAACTAACTAACTAAGCGTCGTCGCTTTCGCTGCTGTCGTCATCGTCATCGTCGATATTTTCTTCGCGCTCATCCTCGTTTTCGTCGTAATCGCTCAATTCGCTTCCATCCTCCTCTTCGTTGTTGTCCTCCTCACTGTCGTTACCAATTCCTGAATCGGCTTTCCACAGTTTGAAATCGGCACGGTTCTCTCCAAATATCCCCAAAAGTGGACGTTTATAGCTAAAGCTTTGATAGCGTCGTTCTTTTGTTTCGTTATCGTAATCTAGAGTGAGAACGCATGCTGCGAGACTCTTCACTTTAAAATTGAACAATTCGGGAAATATATAGGAATTCTGATCTATCTTATGCGATCTTTCTAAAGGAAACATCACTTCCCAGAGCTTGCCATCTTCTTCGACGAATCTTTTTAGGTACGATTTCATGATGTATGGCATGCTCTTTTCCGCTAGGTAGAGTGCTGTTACCATGCATTCTTTAAAGTTTTCGAATTTGAGGTAGAGCGTGCCTAGTATTCGAGTAACTTTCTGGATCAATTCGAGTTGTTTGTAAACGATACCGACAGTATTGCGAGTTAAGATCAATTGTATCGTTTTAAAGTATCCATCGAGCATGATTTGAAAAAAGCTTTCTTCTTGGCCGAGTTTTGCATAGAAAAACGCTTTGATCAGAAATGCGTGAAAAAGCATCTCGTAATATCTCACGTCATGTTGCGGCTCGCGTTCTAAAAACCGAACGGTCTTTTCGACTAACGCGTTCGCCAACGCTCGAAAACGTAACGTTTCCACGTCTTTGCGTTCTGGTGAAACGATCGTTACTGACGTCTTGTCTTTAACTTTATCCTCACCTTTATCTTTATCTTTCATTTTGACTTGCTCGATTTCTTTCTTTTGATTGTTAGATTTGCCCAGTTTTTTATCGTTCCATTGAGTATAGCACATCTTCACGTAAATCGAAAAGATGTTTACATCGTCCAAAGTTGGAAATGGATTTTCGCGTACGACGTCAAATAATTGATGCACGATTTTTTTGCGTTTGCTTTGAACGATCTTCATCGAAGTGTTTCCACGGAGAAAGGACTTTCCCACGTACGATTCGTCATCGAACGAAATGTAATAAGCCAGCGAAAGTACGTACATTTGAAATCGCGTAAACGTAGCTACTCGTTGTTCGGAATAGCGTGGCAAATGGGAAAAGTTAGCAAGTTCTTTTAAACTACACGTAATGTGATAATTTCCAGCACGTTTAAAGTACTCCAATGCCCAATAAGTAGCTATGCAATCGACTAAAATCTTACACCGAAGTTCAAGTTGATGATCGGAATAAATTCCATCTTCGCTCTGGTAAAGTTTCCTTCGAAGTCGTTTAGATAGTTTACAGTTCTTACAAATGCGAGCTATCAAAGAATCTACCCGTTCGAGAAACATCACTTTTAAGCGACTCTTCCAATCTTGAAAACGACGCATAATGCAAGTCATGACTGCGAGTTCTCTGTAATGAAACTCTCTGTAACGTGAACAGATGTAACTCGTGTTAATTTGGCGTATAATACGTAAAGGTTGCATGAAATGTTCCACTAATCCTTTCCATATCGATTCTTCTTCGTAAAACATTTCGTAAAACGTCTTGCAACATGTTATAAAACGAATAGTCGATGCAGGATCGCGAATGAATTTAATGATGTGTAACAACGATTCGGTAGAAAGTTGACTGATCAAACAGCTAGAAATCGGACTTAAACGTGAATAAATCGGTTCTGTTCGAATTAATTCGAGTTGAGTCGTTGTCATTCTTGTGCTCGCTTCGTCGAAGTTCTTTTATCGAATTAAAAAATAATAAAGGTCGTGTAAAGAAAAGACCTAGGAATAACGATTACGATCTCTATTTACTATTACGATTACCACTAATGAACGATTTTAACCGTGAATAATCAGTTAAGTAAAGTACGTTTCGAGAACGAGAACGAGATAATTCGTAAAGAACAACTTCTTTCATTTTTATTTAATCTTTCTCGTTAGCAAGAATCATACAAGCATGATACGAGACGTTCATTTCAGACATTAAACGATTAAGCTACGTTTACACAAAGTTCCTTGACGAGTTCATCAGACAATTCGTACTTTTTCAATTCTTCAAAGATTTCTACTTTTCTCAACGAATTCGTTGAAACGTTCCTTTTCAGTGGGTCTTCGCTTTTTTCCATGAGCTTGATTTCTGCAAACGAGCTTACGATGCCTGCCATGGCGAGGAATTCCCGTTCTCGTTCTTGTTCTCGTTCTCGTTCTTGTTCGCGTTTACGTTCGCGTATACTTTCAAGTTCGAGTTCACGTTCGAGTTCACGTTCTCTTTCCTCGTACTCGGCTAATAGGAGTTGAGAGTTGAACTCGTCAGCGTAAGCAAGGCGATTTGACGAATGTCGGTTTTTCTTTTCGTGCAAGAAAGATAAGTCTTCCTCGAGCATGTTCTCTTCTAATATGGCGTGGCCTTTACGACGTCCGCGGAATTTCTTTGAAGTGCTCTTTTCGATAAGGAACGAATCGAAGAACGAACGATCTGATTTATTTTTCAATATGTACTTCTTCTTGTACTTGCGAATAGCTTTTGTTACTTTGATGAGCTCGTGCTTATTTCTTTTCTTGTTCGCGTAATCGTATTGATTATCTTGCACGTTGAGGCGTTCATGCACTATGACTAGACTCTTGATCTTATTCTTGATCTTCGTGCTGTTCTTGGGTCGTTCGTACGCAGCTCGGCTTAACCTATCTTTAGCATTCTTTCTCTTTTTCATCTTGTGAGCGGCACGTTCCATATCGTATTCGTGTTTCGTTCCGTACTTCAATCCGGCAACACGTTTCCAAGTTGAGCCGTGCAAAGCTAACGATTGGTACAAGGTCGCCGTGTGGTCGCTATCGTTGCAGTATTCCTCGTACTTTTCATCGTCGTCGGCATCGTAAGCCAATTTTGTTACGATCGGTGAAAAAGCTCTCTTTCTGCTGTCTTTCGTCTTTTCCTGATGATTGTTCATATCTCAAAGACAAAGTAGAAGAAAAGAAGGTTGAGCTTGAAACTTGATGATAATCTTGATTTTAGTCTCGATCTCAAATTCAAAGTAAAAAGAATAGGTGGGAATAACCTTCAAGTAGTTTACGTTTAATGAACGACCTCTCAATTAATTAACGAGTAACATGACGTCAACTAAAATAACTCGAACTCAATGTCCATTTATCGTCGGTTAATTCGCGTTGGATGATTAACGTTCCATTGATGAAGTAATCGGCTAGCTTTTCTTGAATTCTTGTCATGTTCTTAGCGGACACGTACTTTTCCACGGGAGAATAAAAGAAGTAATCGCGATCGTTCGAACATAGAACCGAATGAACGCGTTCGTTGAACGATTGGGTTTCAACGTAAGCTTGAAACCACTTCAAATGATTCTGTTTTAATGCTTTTAACGCCTTGAGTGAAGTAACGCGTTTTTGCCGGATGTTTTTAATACGTTCGCGTCGTTCGTACAGAGTAGATTCTTCGTGCACGCGAGTCTTCATTTCGTTGATTTCTGTCATTAACAGTCCATATTGATCGCGAACGAATCGACGTCTCCATTTTCTAGAACGTTTTCGTATCATTTTACGTTCGTCAACGAGTTTCACGACTTCTTCAACAAACACTTCATAAAGTTGCGATTCGTTCATTTTTGAGCGCGTTTTCACCATGACTTTGATTTTTTTGGGGGTCGTTTTTCTTAAAGTAAATACTAAATAAAATGTCAAACGAATTTAAATGGAACCGTATTTTTATTTTATAATATCCACAAATTAACAAATGAAAAGAACAAAAGAACTATTGACAAATTAGGGTATTGAAATACGAGTTGAAAAAATAATCATAACGATTCATGTTTCATTTGTTAGTCAAAAATTGAACTGTTTTCAAAACGAAGTGCAGGACGATTAATTCTTCGTTCGATCAAGAGTTGAATTAATTCGGTACTCAAATTGCTAAATTACCAAATATCGAATCGTCAAATGACAAATGGCTTCAAAAGGTATACCGTCCAATTCGCACGATCGTCTTGGATTCGTCATAAAAGGAAACGAGTTCAAATTAGACGATTATCTCAAATACGTCAGCGAAGAGAACGTGGCAGGTTATAATCTCGATTTCATTACGGCCATCCCAAAACAACACGTTTGTCCTATCTGTCTGATGTGCATCAAAGATGCTATTCAAACGAAATGTGGACATCTTTTCTGTTACGATTGTATTGTTGCTTGGTTCGATCAAAATCACGGTACGGCGCTATGCCCCATATGTAACGAACTTCTAGACAGAAAAAAAATTAATGTTGACAAGCTCGTTCGTGCGAATATCTTAAACTATCGCGTTCGCTGTCCTTTAAAAATCGAAGGCTGCATTCAAGAAACGACGCTCGAACAACTCGAATCGCACGTTAGGATTTGTCCCTGGGCGATGATCGAATGTACGAATCGAGAATGTCGCGTTTTGATCCAGAGAAAAGATCTGCAGCGACATCTATCGAACGAATGCGAAGAACGGCAACAATCCTGTCCCGATTGTCAACTAGCAGTCAAGAACAAATTATGGCACGAGCACGATTTGACGTGTTCCATGAAAAAAATCAAATGTCCTAATTGCGAGGATGAAGTGTTCCGTCAAGCTTTGAATGCACACTTAACAGAAGATTGTGCTTTCATGAGAGTGTCGTGTCCTTTCAACGCATTGGGCTGCATGGGAGAGCATTACAGAAAGAACGTGCCACATCACATTGGCCTGAGCACGATCCCGCACTTGGAAGCGATTCGCAAATCTCTGATCGACGTGAAGAAAGTATTGCACGATAATTTAGATACGTTCGTTGCCATGCGTTTGCAAGAAGAAGCGAATTCGACATCGAGATCGGAATCGGCACCAGGATCGGCATCGATCGATAAAGTCCAGCTACTCGACGAAGATTACGAATTCCCCGATTCGAACAACATCCCCTTCTTACAAGCTAAGATTCGAAAAAATAAAAATCTCGTAGAATCCATGACTGCAGAAATGGCTGCTTTAAAAACAGAAGTCGAACAACTAAGAAAGGAATTGACTTCGCGCTCGCCAAGGAACGATACTTATCCTTCTCTTTCGCAAGTTTCAACGTCGGCCGCTGCAGCTGCACTTCGCGTTCCCTCGACGAATCAATTTCCGCGAGGCGAAGACGGACAACTCTTACCGACGGATGGTACGTTCACGTGGGAAATTCATAATTTCGAGTTTTTGATTGCACAAAAAGCGAAAGGAGAATACGTGTCATGCACGAGTCAACGTTTTTATACGTCGCCTAACGGATACTGCGTGTGCGTTCGTATCAATCCGTGCATCCTCAAAGAAGAAAACATGTGCAATTACGCAGGCATTTTTCTCCATATATGCAAAGGAAACAACGATTGGGCATTACGTTGGCCATTCGCAGGTACGATGGACGCGATCATAATAGGACGAACCGGTTCGAATGGAAACGTGCAACACATTAAATCGAATGCTCTCGAAATTCCATTAGCCGACAACCATAAATCGTCCAAGACTTTAACTAAACCGACGACTACCTCTATGAACGAAAGTGGGTTTGGCTGGCTCTATTGGTTCGAAATCGAGAAATTGAAAGAATATCTGGTAAACGGTACGCTGCACGTTAAACTCATCGTGAAAAGTCATCCTTCGATAGAATTATAAGATCGACAAAATAACGAATAGAACAAAAGTTTTAATAACGGTTTCTTTAATGATCGCTTTAATAAATGCAAAGATCGACTATATTAACAAGCGAGAAACGGGTTGTAAATCAAATCATTCTAACATTTGTGACATTCACTGACAGTGTTGAACGAAAACCAAAGGCAAAATTGTCAATTTCTACTTTTGAAAGATTAGAAGATGAATACTTTGACCTCACGTTTATACTCGGAAGGTGAATTTTTCAACGTACACGAAGATTGCAAGCAAGAACGACTTTGTTTTGGCAATGCTGATTTTTCGTGGTTTCAAGGTATCAAGAGTCGATACGAAGGCTGTGCGTGGCTCGAACTCATGCCACATCTCATTCGTCAAGCCGTAAACGAAACGAACATCACGAAATCCTCTCCAATGCAACACATATTAAATCATGCCAAAGCTGGTCAAATTCATTCTTCGTCGTGTGTGGCACTCCTCTTCAACGAATTGAAAGAAATGCCTCACCGCAAAATGGAAAACGAACAGAACAAGATCAAGATGTACAATGCGATCATTATGTGGCGAACGGGTGAAGGTTTAGTAAAGTTGACGCTCGAATTAAGCCAATACGCCGAAGATAATCTCTACTCACTCCTTTATCTTTTTGAAGAATCGGATGCCGACTTGAAGAGAACGGGGCACGACGTGTTCGTGTTCAAACATTTCAAGGCGGCTGCGAGTAAACTACGAGATCTCACGGCAACATCGATCTTCGCAAGCCTCACTGAAAACGAAGAAAGAGTCAAAGATAAAGAGACAGGTACGGTCAAGGGCAATAGTGACGACGATTACAGGGATGAAGATTCGATCGCGATGGCCAATGTCGAAGAATCGATAGGTAAAAGTAAAGCCGAAAACCAAGGTGAGGTATCTCTTCCCACATCTTGGCAAGATCATTACGAATGCAAACGAGGCCGGCCGTGCTTGGAAAACGTACGGTTCGACTGGTTTAAATCGACGTGGTACGAAAACGAAGGCATGACATGGCCAAATCTGCAACAAGACATCATCCCGATTGTATTACACCTCGCACTAAAAAATGGCGATCCGATCGTGAAGAAAGTCATCGATCAAATCTTGAAAGGAAACGTTCATGCCGATCGACGTTCGATTTCTCGCGTGATAACCAATTTGATCGATCGTCCACACAAGCTGCAAACTTCACACACGTTTTGGACCATAAATGAATATCGCGTGCTGTTAATTACGTTTCGAAAATTCGAGTATAATTCAGAAATCACGTTTGGATTTGGATTTTCTTTGTATGGTCCGAATAATGTAGACGTGTGTAACTCGAATCATCATTATCAAAATGTGTTTAATTCACCTTTAAGAGAATTTCGAGCAGATATCAATGACATTACTTTAGAAGAGATGTTAAGAAACGTTCCTTTTGCATGTTAATTGATCATATTCATGCTGCATGTTATGAATTGTAATTTGTATATTTCAAACGTGGTGTGTTGTCAAGAAAGAAATATTGTTTATCTAGTTAAGTTATTTAAAACGTGAAACAATTTCAAATAAAATTTGTTCTATTTAAAATAATGACGTCGTATTTTTATTTAACCGCGTGGCATTGGGTTTTCATTCGCTAATCACACAATGAAGTTAAGAACATGTTTATGTAATTGTGTTTATGTTTATATAAAGATCTAATCAAAGCGAATCTGTAAATGGAAGAAGTTTAATTAATCCCGATCATGTTCGTTAATTCTAATCTGAATCTTTGTATATAAACGAGACATTACAGTTTCATATTTTATTCAAAAAGAAGTGAGAATACACTTGCAGATCGTAAACTACAAACTTCAAATTATAAACTATAAACTTATCACGAAAGAATGCCATCGCAAATCATGTGGGCTACTGCATACAAGCCTTTGTTGACGCAAGTCATTCTTCAAATGCGTCTTTCTGAGGAGATTGTCATTGACTGCGAAGAAGACGAACTTAATAACGAATTATTCCTGGCTGCTGTTGAAGCCTTCAACGAGAAAGAGGCATTCAAGAATAAATTCATCGTCCTAGTCGACTTCCAAGATGAGCAAAAAGAAGATACCTCCTTGCAAGTGACCGAGAAAATTAAGCCCAAAGTTAAAGCTGAGCCTGAAGTGAGCAGCGACGCATATCTCAAAACCAAAGTCAAAGGTGATCAAAACAAGCGAGTGCTAGTCAACGAAAGCGACGACGAACTGGACGAAGAATTGGGTTGCGTTACCACTCTTCATTGGAGCTTTAACGTTAACATGCAAGCTCGCATGACATTGATTGTCTCAAAGAAAGTAGGTGCGTTGCACACGTACATATTTCGAGCTAATTTTCGAATTTATGAATTGGATCATTTATTTAGTCAATTGACGAAAATATGGGATCATGAGCAAGAATTCGATAGTCTTTTGCTTTCTCTCAAAGATATGGATTATGGTTTCCTTCAAGATCAACTTAATTTAGATAAGCCACTTTCATTTTGTTTCCGTAAAAGGAAAAGAGCTCTAAAAAAAAGAGCCGACAAATTTTAAAGGCGTGAAATAAAATGTAACCGAGCAACACAGCATGAAAAAGTATAATCATAAACATCATGAAGACGAAGATAAAAATTTGGAGACGTAAAATAAAAGCGAATAAACTCCAAAGAAACTCCATTACGTGGTTGTCTTTTTATTGACTCATTTATTTCATTAAATCATCCTTTTACTTTAATCTTACTTTTGACAATTTGTTCTTTCTTTTTTTCTTCTTGGCGTTGACGTTCTTCCTGTTCTTTCAACCGTGCTTGCTTTTTTATTCTCGTTTGACGCGAAGGATAGCAGACGCGAGGCGAAGACGTCAAGAACGCTAAGTTTCCATTCGTTAATTCTTCCACGCGTTTCGTCGGTCTTCTTTCGTTGCCGCAGCGACATTGCGCAGTTAAGATGAACGACGTTGCTTCAAACAATTGAGAATGAAGAAATTGATTTGCAATTTGGAGAGGATCTGTCTCTTCAAAAGTCGACCTGTTAAATACCATTCGTGGAAGAGACATGTCGCTACTTTTGCACGTTTTAAGCTGTATAGTGATATACGGTACGAGTTTTTCCAAATCAAAGCCGATTGTGTTTAATATAGATTTTGCACATTTATCTGATTATGAGCCTACCTAAATATCTCTTAAAAGTCCTTTGAAAGTCTCGTTCACGGATGATAAATGACGTACGGTTTTTCTTTACGTTTGAAAGAAAATAATTTACAACATAACCAATGCCGTTGTTTAGAGGATGCATCAACGTCTTGCAAGTCCTCTTCTTTAAAGATTTCATCGTTGCTCGCAGGAGATTTGACAATACATTTCTTCAATTTGATCTTATCCTGCATGATTAGAGCGCGTCTTTCTTGTTTTGTCATGTTTTGTTTCTTTTTGGGGACTATCTCAAATTGCACGACTTCGTCTAAATCACCGTATTCTTGCTCTTCGTTTTCATCGAGAATAGTAAATCGTCGTTTATTTGGACTGGCCATATTCTAGTGAAGTTCGAACGTAATTGAATAGTTTATTTAAAGTGCGACCTTTTAAACGATTAACTTTTAACTATATTAAATAATCTACGAAGGATGATTCGTTCGTTAGACAAAACAATACTTTTTTAGTGACCGCAAATCTTATACAAAGGAACGTGCAATTTTCTAAAAAGATCAGTTGATCTGGAGTATGGCCAAAGTGAAACGATCAAAAATACCTTCAGAATTTGTATGTAATGAGTGCGGTCGTATCGCGTTCTCCTGCAAGCAACTCACGTGCAATTTAACGTTTACGTTTTGCAACAGGTGCATTAACGTTCTCATTCCTTGGACGATTGAAAAGATCAAAGTAGGTGACCATCACGAAAGTAAAGTAAAGAGTTGCATCGCGTATTACCGTTGCTCAAAGTGTTTGAACAATTGTGATCCTAATCAGCACGCACGAGCGAACTTAACTCTTTCTAGTGCTATCCATCATTATCCGATTCACTGCAACTTCATTCGTTGTCTCTGGCAAGGACCTCTCAGTCGCTTAAGTTGGCATCACGATAATCAACACGCTCAACACCATAGACCGTAGATTAGACTAGAGACTATAAGTTACGATCATGGAACTCGACGCTGATGAAAGTTTCCTTGAAGCTAAGCTGGAAGATGAACTTTACGCTTATGAAGTACCGCGATTGCACGTAACGTGGTGCTTTAAAGCCGTGTCAAACAAAGTTCATTTATTTCCCGCGAGAACGTGGAATCGACAACATCCTATAAGAAAACGGAAACAATTTAAATGGTGCCGTCGAACGCGTGAAAAAACACAGTTTCGATCAGCCTTTCGCAGGGTAAAGCGACTGACTTCATACTCGAACTTCAATGCGAAGGAACACAACGTTGGTTCGACCGCTATTTTTGCGACCTTCGACAACGAACTATCCATGATTCGAAAACGGCACATCATCAAAGAAAGCAGAAATCTTAGAGGTCATGTATTGAAACGTCGCTTACGCGTTCTCTACAAGAAGTTGGAATCTGAAAGATTGGAAGATAACCGCAAATTCTTAGAAAAGCATGACAAGATTCATCCAAACATCAAAAAGAAAACGTTTTCCGTGCCGAAGTTAGGAGCGCTTGCTCGAACACGAACGTTAGACATCATCGAAGACGCTAAGAATAGAACTTTTAGGCAAATTCGGAGGAGCGTGAATTTGCTTCCATTGCCAATATTGGTGAAAAAAGACGTGATCAATCATTGGAAAGAAGAAGATGATAGTGACTTTAAGATGAAATATTTTGAAATGGAGCGTGAAAATGGCGAATCTCTAAAACATTTTGTTCATCGTACCCTCGTCGTAAACGACCATCTTAAATTTGAATTGGAAATGCATGATTTTATTTTCCTGATAAAAAAAAATGTTAAGTTCGAACCTGAGTTCTCTATCATTTACGAAGATCAGAAGATCTTAACTAGAACTGTAGCCGACAGCGAAAGTGAATAAATCGACTCAGAGTCAGACTTCGATGACGAATATTATTTCTGAATTGTACTTTGTAGACGTAGTTTGTAGTTGAATTCTGAAAATAAAATTATACCTTTAAGAGAATTAAGCCCGTTTCATCTTTGTGTTGTTTCAATTTTCTTATTTTTGCTACGTATAGTTGAGTCGTATTAACTCTTCTCTCTCTTGCTCTCTCTATCTATAACGATTATTGACACGCGTTGATTTCACGGTTGAGGAAGTCAAATTCATGCCCTGCGGTAAAATGAGCACTTGAAACTATTCACCACGTGCTTAAACGATTATACAGATTAACGGCGCCTGTATAACAAGTTAGGTGTTTCAACAATTAACAGTTTGTTAAGAGCTCTTAAGCAAAGTTTCGATTGCTCAGTTCCGTCGTTAAACAACGTGTTGATAAGATTAAGAGTTTATTTAAACGGTTGTAGTTGCAGTTGCAATTTATTGCGAGATTTATTCATTTTGCTTGAGAAATTGACTTGACAAGATAATCAACGCGTAAAAAAGAAAGCAAAGAATACGATACATCGAGTTGACAATGAATTCGCTCATATTGTTTTGGATTATTATTATCATTTAATCTTTTTGGCTGCATACGCGCGCGCGTGCTCAAACAATCAACACTATTAAACAAAAACAAAAGACTCAAAGTTAAAGACTTCAAGCAACATGGGTTTCGATTTACACGAAGAAGATAAAGCACAATTTAACTCGAATTCTTTTTGCTTTTTTTGCAAAGATCTTCCCAAGAAGCCTATTCAAATACATTGTTGTATGATAGTTTGTTGTTTCACTTGCTTTCAAAAATTCGAAAACGTGAGTACACCGAAGACCTTCAAAGATGACGATTACGGGTACAAAAAATGCGGGAAATGTGGAAATGCGACACATCAATCTTTTTACGATAAATATCTTGAAAGAGATCTCCTCGCAAGAGAGATTAAATGTAGATTTAAAGAAGATGGTTGTCCGTGGTTTGGTACCATTCGACACTTTGAGGAACATTTGGACGTGTGCGATTTCGTTCAAGTCCCGTGCAAAAACGAAAACGAAGGTTGCGAGTTAAAACTCCTACGAAAAGATTTTCAAAAACACGTGGACGAATCGTGCCCCTATCGAAAAATCGTGTGCGAGCATTGTCGATTCAAGATCCATGCAAACGAACTAGCCGTACATTACGAAAGATTATGTCAAGAATTTCCATTGCGTTGTGAAAATTGTACCATGTCGTTCAAACGGTACGAATTAGAAAATCATAAATCGACGGCAGGATTATGTCCAGGAATGGATGGCCCCTGTCCGTACGCTTTTTTAGGTTGCTCGCAAGATAAAGTCATGTCAGCATTCGAAAAAAACAAACACTTAGATGAAAACGTTGCTCGACATTTACTTCTCACACAAGTGGAATTGAGAAGGCAAGGACTACTCGAGGAATCGATATTTTGTAAGAATCCATCAGGTCCTTCTTCACATCTCACGCGTTTGCTTCGTGCACAACACGTGAAGATTTCTGTCGGAGATTGCAAGAGCGCGGACATTAAATGGGCGTGTTCGTTAGCCTCGAATACCTTCGATCTCTTACAAAGATTGCAAGAGAGAATAAACGTTTCGGAAGGTTTACTTTCGTGCCACGGAAATCGGTTATTATCTGTTGAAAAAGATATCACGCGTCAGATTACCAATACCAACGAATCGCGCGTATTCAGCAACGTTTACCGTAGAAAGAAAATCCCGAAAACCGAAGCTGACGCTGAAGTGCAATTGCACGCCAATGCAATTAGATTAGATCACGTCTTAGAAATCGTAGGCTCCTTGACGCGTATGATCGACGATTTAAAATTGAGAACCGACGAGAATGAACGTATCATGACGCTCGTCCGTACAAAGTTGGAGAGTCAAAGCGAATTACTAGCAAGTAAAGATCTTGAACTCGAATCTATGAAAGATCGCATTTCTCGTCTCAATAACATGATGTGCACTACGGCTACGGGACATCTCATTTGGCACATCGAAGGCGTAAAAAAAATCATCTCATTGGCAAAAGACGGCGTGCAGGACATGGTCATCGGTCCCGATTTTTACTCGAGCGCTAACGGCTACAGAATGAATCTCATTGTTCATTTTAACGGAAACGGTGAAGGACGCGGCACACATTTTTCGCTCTTTTTTAGATTGAAACGCGGCATCTACGATCCCATTCTAGATTGGCCTTTCAAGCAAAGGTTGCAAATCAAATTAATCGATCAAAACGATAGATCCAAATCGATCACGGCTTACATCACGAGTAATGCAACAAATCCTATTTATTTCCGTCCAAAAGATAAAGTCAACGTGGCAAATGGTTTCCCTAAACTCGTGACGTTGGAAAAGTTGCAATCTGGTAACTTTATTGTAGACGATCAAATGTTCATCGAAGTGCAAGTACAAGACGTAGAATAGTTCAATAAACTGACAAGAACTGAATAAGCATGTAATAACATACGATAAACAAGTTAACAAAATAAAAATTAGCTTAAAATCTATATAATGAGAACATTTTAAGTTGAGAAATGAACTTGCAAGTTATTTGATATAATTATAAACATAATCTTAAGAGATAAGTCGATAAGGCGATAATAAGTGGAAATAATATTGTAAACAGATTCCATCATTCCATGTAAAAAGAAGGGTAAATAAAACAATTATTTACAACGAGATAATGTGTCGTCGTATTGATTTTTATTATCATGTATCAAGGTTGATTTCATTTTTTCTAAAACGAGTTTGGAAGGCAAATATTCGTTAATATGAAGAAAGGAAAAGAGAACTTGAAACGATAAACGATCACATCTGAACCCGAGTTTGATCGTGTAGTAAAAGTCAACCAAGAAAAAGACCGTACACAAAGTATGGATTTGAACGTGACCATGGACGTGTCCAACTCCAACCCTCAGTCTCAGGCTGGCATTGAACTCAATGAACACGATCTTGCCTCGCTCATGAAAAGCAATTTATACATTTGTCAATGCTGTAAAAACGTCCTAAAAGATCCAATTCAATTCGGTTGCAAACATTTATTTTGTAAGAAATGTACAGAAACGTTTCCTCGATTCCAGACCAAAAAAAGATACGGAAATTACGAGAATTACGAAAATTACGAATGCGACGCTAATGGAGAATTTAAACCCACACTTCGCTGTCATTCGTGCGGAGAATTTACAAACCAATACTTCCGGGACGTTTCCTTGGCCAAGAAAATCGAAAAACTAACCGTCTCGTGCATTTATCAAGACAAGGGTTGTCTTTGGCAAGGAACGATCGCCCAGCTCGAAGAACATAAGCTTAATTGTCGTTTCATGTTATGCACTTGTCCGAATGCTGGATGTAAAAAACGCATCGAACTGCGACATTTATTTGCACACGCCAACGATCATTGTGCATTCACCATGTCCAAATGTCATTACTGTTGCGTGGAAATGAAAATGCACGAATTGGAAGAACATTGGATTGCATCTTGCCCATCTTATCCAATCTCTTGCACTTTATGCGGAATGAAAATGCAAAGCAGAAAGATGCAAGATCACCTCGATTCGCGATTTGGAGAATGTAAAGTCCAACCCGGAGTCTGTCCTTTCATCGATGTTGGCTGTTATGCCATCAACGTGATGAAACCCAATGAAAAGCAACATCACCTCGCCGAAAATGCACTCGAGCACGAAACGTTAATGCTGACCGCTTTGAAAAAGATGAGTCAAGAAATTCGCGATTGTAAAAACGAGCAAGACCAACTTCGCTGCGAAATGTATTCCAATCCGAACTTATTCCCTTCGGCTGAAAGTCGAAACCTGCCGGAAACAAAAAGTCCTTCGAGCGTTGCTTCCGCCCATCACGATCACCACCACGACTACGAAGGAAAAGTGTGTCGAGATTTGAAACTTGACGTCAGTACCTGCAAATTACATCTTAACATTCTGCGAAACGACATCGAAGAAATGCGTGCACTTGGCCTTAACGTTCGACCTTCACACGAACTTAGACTTCAAACTGGAGAGTCAGTGCATCGCCCGTCACGATCACACTCTCCCAGCGAAAGAGAACCGAATCAGAAAGAACGAGCTCGCTCTCTCTCTCGTTTGGAAGCACGCGTGGAAGAAAATTCGCAAACGCTCGGCATCTTGTTAAGCAAAATGGAAGAAGTCGAGAAAAAAGATAAATTTCGCGAAGTACAAATCGATCACATCTTAAATAAAGAACATGCTGAGCGTGACCGTGAACGAGTACAAATCATGCAAACCAGAAGAGCCGATACAGCTCCATTCTTATTCCGATCTGAAATGCAGCAAAGTCGCTGGGAATTGATGCTGCCGTATGTCGATGTTCTGAAGAACGTGCACGATCATTATCGTTACACGCAATCGAATTACATCTTGAAAGATGTACGCGATCTCGTGCCTTTATCGTCCAACGGGAAACTCGTTTGGCCCGTACGCCATTTTTCTAATCTGAGAGAAATGTCAAAAGATGACCGATTGGTCTCCATTTACAGTCCGGTCTTTGCAACAAGTCAGTTCGGTTATCGGGCCTGTCTTCGCTTATTCGCAAATGGTAATGCCGAAGGAAAAGGGACGCATCTTGCCGTTTATTTCACGCTGGTGAAAAGTCCCTACGATTGCGTTTTAGAATGGCCCATGGAATGCCAAGTTACCATTCAACTGCTAGACCGTGCCGGGAAATGTTTTATAGCTAATTCCTTCTTCTCGGATATGAGAAACACTTCGTTCATGCGGCCACAAAATGATTACAATAGAGATTACGGCTTTGTCGAATTCATCGACTTCTTCAAACTGGAAGCCACGCGTTCATTATTTCACGAAGAAGATACGCTGTACTTTAAAGTGAAAGTGGACCAACACAATACGCATCCGAATGCTCGCTAAAGTTGTTAGTCAACTAATGGTTAAGCCTAAAACGTAAATCCCCTCAAACGTGTCTGGTATGTAAAGTAGTAAACATTTGATGATAAATAAAGGATGATCATTGACTCAAACGTGAAAGTAGTTGAAACTTGACTGTCACTAGTTTAGAGTCAACTATCAAGGCATACATACACTTTGTACACTTTAATTAATTATTTAATCTTTAGTATTATTAATTGCCAGTAAGCCTTCATCTTTCATCCTAGCCAGCCACTTCTCGTAATCTTGCGAGACGACGCTTTTTAACATGATCAAATTCATTTCCTCTCGATCAAATGGAATGACGTATCCAAAAGTGTTTGCAAATAAAGTGTCAACGTTATTTTTCACTTTTGAGGACATGCGGCGCGATCCGACCAGGGCAAATCGATTCGTGGGTAATTGTAACGTATGTGCGATGGTACATTTGCCTAAGATTCTATTCCAGGCGTAGATTCGATTTCCCATTTCGTTGATGATCATTAAAGGTTTGTTGGCGTCGATCGCTAATTGCGTACTCACGTCACGATATCTGTGTTTCATTTTATTCGAGATAGTCGAAACGCAGAGTACCGAGGTAGCTTGTCGTATGCATTTCCATTCAGCACGGTATCGATCTCTCAAATGTGTACTAAGCACGAACGGTTTAGCATTGGGTTTTCGTTCTTTCCGTTGGATGGCATTCTTCATTAAAACGTCGCATGCTTTATCGATAGCTAGATCGGCTTGACGCTGGTCGTCGTCATCGAGTTCGAGGTTAGACACGAGTTGTAATTCGATGTTGTATTGTTTGGCCCGTCTCTCGATGTAGGGCATTTTATTAGTGTCGTGATCGTGAAAGGCTAATTGATCTAATTTCATCAAGAACATGGTGTATTGATTTTCGGCCATGATTGGAGAAAATACCCGTGTAATACTGATACTGATAGTGATAGTGAGTTAGCGGTCAATTCCTTCAGAGTTTCAGTTCGTTTTTGTTTTATCGAATTATCGATTGAATTTATAGCCTCTTTCTTTCTATTGTCGTTGTTTCCTTTACGTTTAAGTGATTGCGTTAATGATTCTTCTTCATGATTTTTTTAAACTTTATTCGTTGATTAATTTTATCTTATTAACGTTTGAAGTGTATTTATTACGCGAGAAAAGAAAGTGAAAGAATAGATCAAAGAACACTTCATTCAAATACCATCAAAAGTTTAACTACTGTCTGTATTGAGCAACTTCGTGAACGTCATGGAAAAAGGGAAGAAGAAATCGTACTCTTCATCTCACCAAATACTTGAAGAAATTGGGTTTTCGTCGCCATCCAATTTACAATCACGTCTACGGTAGACAAGACGGTTTTTATCTCAGTTCCACTGGGGATTACAGCGTCCAAACTCAAATCAAACTATCGTGGCTTAAACAGAAAGATAACTTAGATCCCTAACTGAGCCTAATTCTTAACAGGCGCAAATCAGGCACACGCTATGACCTATGTAATGATGTATCTTCGACTTTAACTGATCTTGTTTAAAAATTCGTTGTTGATCTATATTAAAGATTTGAACCTTTTCAATACTTGAGACTATCAAATAATTCTCCCCACAATTCGTTTCTCAATCTTTTTTATTGTTAGTTCATGTAATTGATTACTCGCGTGGCTAGGCGAGCAAATTATGTTAATCTATTCAATATAACATAAAGTATTATGTGTCAAATTAAAGTAACATTGATTGTTGATTTTGTTTGTGTTCTCAATTGAGCTACTAAATTATCAAGTTAACTTAATTTTCATCTTCAAAGTGATTTTTACGTAACCAATTTTCGAAGATGAATAACCTGCTATTGCATTCCAATCGTAACTATATTTTGTTGGGTTTACATTGAAATAGCTAGTGCTTCCAAAACAAACATTTTTAATTTGGTAAATATCGTTTTCATCTTTATATCGATCATAAACGACCAATCCGGCGATATACCCGCTTGCACTCGTACACGATTTTCCGTTACTAGGGCTCCCTGCCGGAAAACAACCTTGCTCGCCGTTCGGCAAAATTCCTGCATCAAATCCATTTAAGTAAGATTTTCCAACAAAAGTTTCTAGAGTATGACTAGTTTCACAAACACTACTTAAAATGTTGCGACGTGAATGACCTCCATTTGTCGCATATGAGCCTGCATTTCCAATCAGTGTTCCATTAAATACGTGATTTGAACAAATGAAACCTTTTGGGCTGCCATTTAATCGACCGTCCAGTCCATCATAGCCATCGTCGCTGTTCGATCCTGAGCTCGATCCTGCTGCAATTGCAATTATATCACCGTTTACGGTGAAAACACTACTCAAACACCCTCCTTTTCCGAAGATTACTTTACAAGGACCTAGAGTACAATCTCTATTGTTAGAAGCATCCTGAGCAACGAAGATTATTAACTTTTCTCCTTTTTTTAACATCATTTTTCCGTATACTCTCGCCGCTTTCCCACTCGGAAACAATCCATCCTGACCTTTACTTCCAACTAAATCAAATTCGTATAATCCGCTAAAAGGAATTGTGAAAATCTGTTTTCCGTTTTTAACCTCGACTAATCCCTTTAAATTATCTGTATACGGATCCAAATTATCACTAGGTTTAGTTCCTATTTTTCCATCGAGCGTCGTAAATCTATACTCGATCGGCTCAAATGGAATCTCACTTTGTTCAGTTTTTGCAGAGCAGATTTCTCTCGCGAGTGGCGAAGTAACGTTCAAGTCGATAGCGTTTTTGAAAACGTTCCGTAACGGCTGTCTGCAACCAAGGAGTAGAACGAGCGTAACGTTCAGTGAGTTTGATGATTGCGAGTTTGAGTCTGTCGCTGCCGCTAATGCCTTCGTGAAGACGGACTCTTTGAGCATGAGTTCGATTCCGTTGGCGTGCTGATTTTTCACGTAGCGTATTTTTTGGTCGCGACCGTGCTGATCATCGTAGCCATGCCGATGCAGATCCATGAGTAGCATATCGCTGTCGGCAATGGGCGTGAACTTGAACTTGATCTTGCTCGTTGTGGAACTGTTACTCGTGATGTTGTTACTCGTGTTTGTAGTGGTCATTTGCACTAGAGTTCCCAACAGGAGCGAGCGTGCTTCGAAGAGTTCTTGGAAGAAGGATTTTTCCAGCTCGAAGTAAAGATAGCGTCCAAAATAGAGCAGTTGCATTTGCATGTCGTGTTCGTAACGTCGATGAGGATGGTGCACGATCCCAAACTGTCCCGTTTTTTTGAGGATGCGTTCGCGTTCGTAAAATATGAGCCGTTGTTGTTTGGTGGTAGTTGGTGACACGTATTGCCCAAAATCGGTCTTGAAAGTGACAATTTCCTCTTGGTTTTGGGATCGGTTCAAATCTTCATTAACGTTCACGTTTACGTTCGTGTTTATGCTCGGTTTCTGTTTCCACGTCACTTTCGGCACGCGGAAATGTTCGTTTAGAGAAGGATCGTAAACCCACTTGTTGAATGTCTTTCCTACGTAGCGTTCGCTCGCGTAGTACCAAGCGAATTTGGAGCGGTGTTTGATAACGTAATGATCTTTGGAGTAGACGAATGCGGCTTTTCTATATAGAGGCATGAATTCGTGCGCGGAGATGACGATCGTGCCTTTCCGTTTTTCGATGCCGGTGTAAATGAGATTGAGTCTGTACGGAAAGAAGGAAAACAGGTAGACGACGAGATTGTGTCCTGCTCGTAACGCGAGCGAATTTCCATCGTACTCGTCGAAGGAGAGCGGGCATGTGACTTGTCCTTTCTCTTTCTCTTTGCTGTTGTTGTTGTTGTTGTTTTTATCGTTCACGCGCAAGACGGTAAAGTTCACTTCGGCACATAACAATTCTGCAAACGTGCGCAAAGCCAGTTCTTTCTCCATTTTTAAGATGACGGGTACGAGTTCTCTGGTGTGGAAGATGAATCGTTGCCGTTTGAGGTGCTCATGATGTCGATGTTGATGCGTGGTTTCTTCCATGCGATGATGGGCGAACCGCATCAAATCGTTCTGTGCAAAGGCGTATCCGATTTCGGGTTGCACGATAACGTACCTCAACATTTCATTGAAAGGAACGAACCGTTCTCGCACGTAGAGGTCTTTCATGAACTCGTACCGCGACGAGCTAGATCTCAACCGTTGGTAGAAACTTTTCTTGAAGGGTTCCGAATGGCAGAATCGCGAAGCAGCTCGCACGCAGAATCTGTTCGGTTCTTTGCGGCGAAGAAAGTCTTGTAGTTTGGGCTTGATGGCAAAGGCCATGAACGCACGTTGTTGATCTCGATCGTGAGCTTGGTTTTGGTTTTGGTTTTGGTTCACATCTGCCTCGGACTGGTTTTGAGCCGCAGCGAGTACGATCGGATCGGTAATCTTTCCACAGATCTGTACTGCGTTCTCGAACACGTAGTCAACGTGTTGGCATTTATCCAAGGTGTCGTACTTGGTCTTGTCCACGCTTCGAACGAGCATGGTTGGTTTTTCGAGCAGGGCATATCCATACTTTGCGTAGATGGCTAGCAAGAGAAATAAGGCTAGCAGCAAGATCAAGACCGAGCGTGTCATTTTTTCGTAAAAAGAAACAATTAACCGGCAAAGATCAAGTTCGAAATGGAGATCGAGAAACGATTTCCAAATAAAAATCTTAATCGAGTGTCGTAAAAAAGAAAGCAGTTTGCTTAAATAAACACGTTTTTGTTAATTATTCTTCACGTTCGTCAATAAAAATGCAGCTAGCTGCCGGTAAATAAATGTATGATGTCATACGGAAAATGTTAATGCATCGAATTTCCCGTCACGTTCTTTCATTTGATACATTCGTTATAAATATTTATACTTTTATTTTTCAAGATCTATGTCTATGAATAGAATAGCTGAGTGGGCTTTCTAAAAGTGCGTGTCAAATTGCTTAATCCGTGTTCATTTCATAAACTATTTCGTTTGTTTCTCTTTCTCTTTCTAGAAAGTAGCAGGTCGAATTAAAAGTGAGCAAATTTACTTTACGTTTGGAAAATGAATGAAATTGCACAAAAGAAGTTATTGGCTACACTACGTTAGCGCAATTTACGATCCGTGATCGATCTCGTGCAATATTGTGCCATGACCCATGCTGTTTATTGTGCAAATAATTGTCACACAAGTTTATAAATCCAAATACTTTTTTGAACATCACGCGTAGGCGGGACATTCGTTTCTATTTCGGTCCTTCGTTTCGGTTTTGCATGGATACTCGTTTAATTGACAGGAGACGAGATGTTTGCGATTCTTTCCAATCACCAATCACCACTCACCAATCACCTTAAAGAGTATATTTTAATTGGCCAATGAAAAGCTACCCGTTTTTTAACCTATTATTATTTTCATTGAAAACGAGTATAAGAGAAATAGACCTTGACTTTAGCGTTAGAGCAAACTGGAGTCACTTTGAGATTATTTTTTTTATTAAAAATCAAACAAAGCAAGTGCGAGTTTGATTAAGTTTCACTCCAATACGCGATGAGTACGCGATCAATTCGCATGATACTTAACTCGACCTGGATCATCATCGTGCTAGTTCTCGCCGTAAAAGCGAAAGCCAGCGTGCTAGAAATCCATAACAAGATGAGCGACATCTTTCCAAATGGTAAACACACGCCCGTGGTTCGAAACGTGGCCGTGCGGTTAGACACGACGTTTGTCAAGTTTGGTAAAATACACGAACTCGAAGTGAACAAGAGCAACTGTCAAACCGTCCGTACGCTGTATTCGTCCGTAAACGAACATGCCTGTTTCGCTTCGAGTAGCGACTGGGAAGGTACGGCCCAAACGTTCAGTGCAAAGCAGCACGAGTTCGTGGACAGGTTGAAAGGTCAAACAATCCTCTTTGGCATCGCATCCGAGAAGATGGACGACAACCAGAACAACAACGAAAACAACTACGTGCCACGCACTCGCCGCTCAGAACTGTTTGACGAACTCGATTGCACGAACAGTCCATTCCTGTGCAGTTCACCGCCCATGACTTCTGCAGTCTACAAATCGTTCAGGGAATACGATCCGTTCTTTATGGCTCGTTTTCCGAAAGGAACCTTCCAAACCGAACGAGAATTACGCGATTACATCATCGTACAGCGTGGAAAAGATGCCGTGGAAAACGACTGGCAGTTTGCACAGGAGTCTAAATTCACGCTCTACAAACATCTCTTGAACGGATCCAACCTCGATCTCTCTGGCGATGGCGAAGATCGGTTCGTCTTCAATGGCCGCTATCCCATCGACACATTCATGAATTCGAGACATTTCAAGACGGGAATGCACAAATTCGCCAAAAAGACCAATGAGATGCTACGCGACCTATTCTTGGATATGGACAAAGATACGGTTAAAAACGAACCGAAAATCACCTTTGCAGAGGAGATCGAGGACGATGCTACGTATATTTCCTTGAAAACGAACGGACATTTTGGAATCTACCTACATCGAGCTTTCTTTACGCGATTTAACGTGAACTGGAAATACGAAAACGATCACGGCAACGTCAACAACGACGGCAGCATCGACGGTAACAACGAGGGCAACGAAGATAATGATACTAACACTGACACTAACATTAAACCGAACGCAAACGCAAACGTCGACGCGAACGTAAATACAAGTGCAAATGCAAGCTTGAAATTGAACGCCAGTCCGTTTGTTGGCTCGAGGTTTCTCTTATTAAACGGAAACGAGACGTTCCTCTCCTTCAGTGCCGAATATTTTATCAACAAGATCGAGGAGCGCGAATTCAATCATTGGAACACTTCGTTCAAAGAGGACGTCGACCCGTATGCAGTCGTCAACGAATGGCTGATGAACACCAACGCTAACGGTTACACGCTCTTGCCTTTACCCGTCTTGAAAAGGTTTAACCCACCGCAAGGAAGAAAGCAAGATTACGGCGATTTCGTCGCCATGCAATATTTTGGCGCAGAATGGAGAACCTTCAAACTCAATACCAACTTATATCCTGAAAAACCCATCGTCGTCGTCGGCGTGGATTCGGCCAACGAACGGGACATTCTCTACACCTTCAATCCATTAAATGGAGTCAATCGAGTCTTGTTACTCGAAGTGTCGCCACGAATGGATGCGAACGGAACTAAACTAGTGCGTGCCATTTTGCCGCATTTAGACTTTAAGTATAATTACAAATACAATCACAAATACGAAAATGAGAAAGATAAGAACTCTACAACGAACTCTACCACGAACATTACCATGAACACTAAAAATACTTCCATTTACTTAGTTCAAGGGTGTTTCAATAGCTTGAAAATCGCACAGTCAGATAACCTTAATAGATCCGGTAAAACGTTTGAAACGTGCTCCATGCTGCAAGAAATTCATCACCGAGAGTACGAAAAGACTAAAATCGAATACGTTTTTGATACCAGAAACACTTCTGGCTACCAGGGACCAAAAAATGGGACCAAATACCCGATAGAAAGCAATTTGCACGAGCACGTGAAAATCATCGACGGAATCCAATACTTTACCGTCCCGATCACGGGAAATTACTCGGTGTTTTTACATTCTGCTCGTCCAGGAAATGATTCTTATACAAATATTCGCGGATTTGGTGCAAAGATTTCAGGAAACGTATATTTAGAGAAAAACACAGTTTTAAAAATCTTTATTGGCCAACGCGGGCAGGATGGAATTGCCAATTCCGATCTAGGTTCACAACCTGGAGGTTTGAGCGCAATATTATTTGAAAACAATCAAATCTTAACCATCACAGGTTCGGCAGCGACAACATTTCAAAGTGGTAAATACAATAACGGATTAAATACATCTTTGACGCGTTTGTCAATTCCGTTAAAATTAAAACCAGGAGAAAGTAGTGGTTCTATCTGTGTAGGGCGAAAACCAACTGCCACTGATCTTTCCATTTCACCGTACTTTAGAAATACTTCTGTTTTCGGAGTTAGCGGCAGCTATGATGAAAATGGAAAGTATAAATTCGCGAGTGTTGAAAATACATCTCGGTGCTTTCGACATTCAAATTCTAGCGGAATTGGAAAATCGCTCATCAATGGGGGTGAGGCTGGCCATTTAACGATATTAGGACATTTTCGTTTTGGAGGCTTTCCATGCTCGAGTATATCGTATAAATCCTGTGTTAGTGGCCCTGGTTTCAAGTCTGGATCGTCAATGCAGTATTATTGGTTAGATGAAAATGATTGTTGGTCTGGCGCATCATTTTATCCTTTGAAAACTGATAAAAAATTGCCATACAATGCAAAAGCTCATTACGACTCGTGGAAATTTGCTGTAAACGAAAATGATTTTGGAGATGGAATTGTTAAGTTAATTACGTACGTTTAGCACGAGTACGAATTCACTTGAAAAAAGCATTTTATTGACTTTTGTTAACACGTAGATTTTCAAAAAAAGTAGAAACGAACGAAATTAACTTATAGAAGTTCGTTCAAGACTTAAAACCCTAGAACATGTTTATGATACGAACACATAATTATGTTTAGTAATTGACGTAGTAATGTAATATGTAGTAAAAGGGAAATAAAAAAATTATTCTTAATCTTGATCAATTTGTTCGCGTTCGTCGTGTTGCTCATCATGATCGTCATCGTCGTTATCGTGTTGTTCATCGTGTTGTTCTTTGCCGTTCGTTCCTTCTGGAATGA